>WAAF01018539.1:0-25945 GCA_013400475.1 Tricholaema leucomelas | reverse complement strand
CCTCTCCTCTCCTCTCCTCTCCTCTCCTCTCCTCTCCTCTCCCCCCTTTCTCTTTCATTTCATTTTGTTTTGTTGTGCAGCAAGCAGCGGGATGAGGAGGTAGACTTGCCTGGCATTTAGAACACAGAGGCATTTTGCTCTGCACTGGGAGTCGACTCAGCTGGTCCTCTCTCACACATACTCACAACCCTCTGGTGGTTACTGAAGATTTTACATTTCCATCTCTTGAGTTTTATCCAACAGTGCAGGGCTGTTTGCAAGGCTTATTTTGTGTATGTGAGTGTGTTTTTAGGGGGGGGGTGGAAGGGGAAGTTTACAAATGATGGTGTAACCTTTTCCCCATTGTTTCCCCACACATTCTCACCAGTTCTCTCTGTTAAAAATGGTTTTGTTCTCTTGCCTGGTATTGTTTACTTGGAAAATTGACTTGGCCTGAGAAGTGCCATATTTACTCTGCAGGCAATGGAAGCTGTTGCTGTGCAGTTAAAGAAAATTCAGTGAGTGTTTTGGAGTTGGAATTAATTTCAAATTAGCATGTACTGAAACTTTGACTTTGCCTTAATACTTCCTTTTAAATCTCCAGCTCGGAAACAGATTACTTGCTCTCCAGGGGTAGCTGACTCTGTAGAGGAGAACAGGGAAAGAAGTGGAGGAAGGGGAGAGGAAGGACATATCAAGAGTCAATACAGAGCACTGCTGTGTTTTCTAGATGTCACCTTTCTTTCAACCTCCTCTTCTTAAGCATTTTAGCTGAAGCAGCATCACTGGCAGCCTTTTGAAAACCTAAGACTGGCTATACTTGGTCAGACCAAAGGGACATCTCCTCTGATGTCATGCCTCCAAGAGACATCATGACCAGAAAGGGGTTCTCTTAGGTTACACAGCTTGCACTCCAGGTGTGATGATCCCTGTAATATCAAACTGTGGAGCTGCTCTCTGAAAAACAAACCTTGCTCTTCATGCTGTTGTCGGACTTTGACTCTCCCACAGCCTACAGGGCATGGTGGAGGTCATCTCTGCAACTCTATCTGGAGAACATCATCTATGAGTAACCATAGGATACAGGCAATTACAATGTACGTACTCCAAGATCTGTCTGTCATGCAGTGCTCCTCATCCATGTGTTTTTGAGACATCCCAGTACAGGCCAGGAGAAGACCTCTTGAAGAAAGTGCCTTCTGAATGAGTGGGACTATGATTTGTGTGCTGGGTTGGCCAGTGAAGGGCTTCTAGAAGTGAAAATCCAGAAGGGAACAATGAGTTCTTTCTCTTTTTTTGCCATCTGAGGAAGGAGGCAGCAGCTCTTTGGGATGAAGAGGCAAAGGGCAGCTTGGAAGGAAGGAAAGAGACTGACTTATAGCAGGAATAGAGTAAATACTGTTAAGAGGGCAGATGTCATCATTTTAGTATTCAACACACAGTGCACAGTATGTGTTTATGTGCATGCAGACCCAGGGAAACTTAAAAACCTATTCCCAGAAGACTCAAACCTATTTAACCTCCAGGGGTCGAGGCAGCCATGTAGCCCCTCTGGGGTGCTGGCAGTGAGCTCATTGCTTGGTGGTTGCAGGACTGATTGTCAATGGTGTGATGTGTCCAAGGTCAGCCAAGAAGCAGCCGGAAAGGAAACCTGCTGCAGATCTGGGGCCAACCTGATACTGCTGCTCCTGCTGTCGTGCTGAGACATGTAATGACAGGACAAGGAGTAATGGGTTTAAAGTGGCAAAGAGGAGATTTAAACTACATGCTAGGAAGAAGTTCTTTACAGTGAGGCTGGTGAGACACTGGCACAGGTTGCCCAGGGAGGTTGTGGATGCTTCCTCCCTGGAGGTGTTCAAGGCCAGGTTGGATGAGCCCTTGAGCAACCTGTTCTAGTGGGAGGTGTCCCTGCCTATGGCAGGAGGTTGGAACTAGATCATCTTTGAGGTCACTTCCAACCTAAACCATTCTATGATTCTATATGTAGCAGTCTCCCCCCCTGCTGCCTATGTCCAAGTAAGTGGGTAAAAGAATTATTGTGATCACTTAAGAAGCAGCTGGGGGTATGGGGAGTGGAGAGGGGGAGAGGGGAGCAGACAAATTGTATACATTTTTTTCTTGACATGGGTTGAGTCTTCATCTCATTGCTGAGCTGGATGGAAGCTGCAGGGGTCAAGAGGAGGTCTAGGAGCCAGGCTGTTCTCAGATCACGGTCTTGATTGTACTCTAAGTAATCTCTCAACTACAATTCACTCTTGCATTGAATAGCAATATTGGCCATTTCCTACCCTTCCAGGCTGCTGAGAAAATTGAATAGTTAATCGATTTGAAGATGATATGATATTGCATGCCTGATTTACCTCTGGCAGAGAGATCTAGGTGATACAGTAGATGACATCAGGAGCCTGTCTGTGACACAGTGCAGAGGTGATGGGCTTGAGGTCCTTTCTGCAGTCCAATCATTTGTATCAAATAAAATTCTTCCTTCCCTTCTTACCACAGGCTCATTAGAATTTTCACAATGGTTTGGCTTGGTTTGAACCAATGACCTTGCCTTTCTTTAGTCTCCCAAACCAGCCCCTGATGCACACTAAAAAAAGATTCTTTCTTTTCCAATCTCAGAACAAAAATCAAATCCATGCAGAACAAAGAACCTTGAAGAGCTACAGAGCGGTAGGAAGCCAAGCCAAGCCACTGAACAGCATGAGAGCTTTGAAAGCCTGGATTAAATTGCCAACTTGCTGAACAACCCTCCTGAAAAGAAGAGATGTCACTTTCCACTCACAGGTGGAAATTTGTCCTCCTCGGTGTGTGCACGTGTGTGTGAGGGAGGCAGGCAGGCAAGGAGGGGGAGGAACAAGGCTGGTGCAGCTCTGCAGACTCCTGTTAGGAGCAGAGTGCACTGGTTTAAGCAATTTGCAGCAGCTTAAATGGTCTGTGCTGGCTTGAGAGGTGCAAATGTCTGTGCAAGTCCTCTAGCAGGTGACTATCTTACCCAGCTGTCCATTCCCTGTTGTATTCTCTGATAGCAGCAGGTTGCCCTTCCCTGTCCTGCTCGTCTTTTAGATTTCTGAGCTGGTGAGTGACATAGGAAGAAACAGAGGTTATTTTGCTCCACAGCAATAGCAGGATTGTGTTAATGCCTTTGAACAATGTTAAAAAAACCCAAGCACTTAGAATTTCTGAAATAGAAACACTCTTTGGTTCCTCTGGTGTCTGGAATTAGGGGCCAGTGTGCCACCAAATGTTTTCAGTGGAGTCTGCTGAAGTACTGTGACAGAGCCTACAGGAAAATAGCCTTACATTCAGAGACTGAAGCCTTGTCCCCAGGATGCCTGTTCCTCTTCCACAACCCAAAACTTCAGGATCCAACTCAAGGAATTCCCTTCCTCTCTTTCTCCACAGCCAGGCACGATAACGTTTTCTCAAACACTGCTGATAAGAAGATCTGGGTAACTACCTCCAAAGTGCTCTCTGTCCCCTTGCCTCTGCTCTCTCCTTCCAGCTGCTGTGCAGGGCAGCTGAGAGCTGCTGGAACCACTGTAGTACTGGCAGCCAAACTCCCACCAGGCAAGCAGAGCCTCTCCGTGTTCAATAAAGTATGCAATAGCCTTAAGCCATTACACTGTGGCTGCTACTCTTGTTTTATAACATTGAGGTCAAGACTTACTGATAAGAACAATGTGACTCTGTAGTTCAATCAGCCCAGGAGGAACATTCTTGGGAACTGGGGGAAAGTGGTACTTTGACTTGGGAGACTCAGTAATCTGCTGCCTTCCTGCTGCAGCACAGATCTGGGGTAGGGACAGGAGGGAGAGCTCTTTTCTATCTCAGGAATGACAGCACAAGAATTTGGCCTTTGTATGTTGGTTGCTTTCCTGATATTTTTTTCTGACAAATCTCTTAATTCCTTTTATTGATGTAATAATTGATCTCTTGATAGTGCAGCCTGAGATGCTGCTAAGTGTTTCCAACAGGCCCAGATTAAACAGCATACAATTCCTCCATTCAGCTATGAAAACACCTCCCTGGAATTATCCTGCAAATGAAATCGGGATGAGGCAGGCTACCTTTGGCTTGCCCATAGCACTTCAGAGGGAAGGGGAACATCCAACAGGATATTTAGGGTTAACCTTCTTGGAGGGAATTTCTTCTTAAGCCCTGCCATTTAGAAGCTTTTATAAAATGGCCTTTGATAAACACAAAGCTCCTAAAAATTTCCATCCATTGCAAGATGCCTGAATCCTTCCCTTATATTTTGCTAAATCCTTAACCTGCATGAGGTCTTCCATTATTAAGTCCTACAAGTTATTTAGATGCCACATGGAAAACCTTTTACTGTACCTGCCTGAATGCCCTTCCATTTTCTGCAGAAGGCAATAATTTTACTTCCTCCTTCCTTTGAATTTTCTACCTTTTGCACCCTTCATTTATTGCCTCTTGAAACCAAGCAAAGCAAATCACAGAATCAACCAGCTTGGAAGAGACCTCCAAGATCATCCAGTCCAACCTAGCACCCAGCCCTATCCAGTCAACTAAACCATGGCACTAAGTGCCTCATCCAGGCTTTTCTTGAACACCTCCTGGGACAGTGACTCCAGCACCTCCCTGGGCAGTCCATTCCAATGGCAAATCACTCTCTCTGGGAAGAACTTCCTCCTAATATCAAGCCTATACCTCCCCTGGCTCAACTTGAGACTATGTCCCCTTGTTCTTTGCTGGTTACCTGGGAGAAGGGACCGAGCCCCATCTGGCTACAACCTCCCGGCCACGATCTTTTTACTCCTCTGGGGTTTTGCCCCTCTGTTTCTGGTTCCATTTCTGTGATGTCTTTCTTGATATCCTGATATCTAACTGAAGTTAGAGGCAAAACAAGTGGATGGCTTTGTTGGTGCCTGGATTTCACATCAAAAGCTCAGAGGGAGAGTGCTGTTTCAAGTAAAGGTGCATCACAGTTTTGTCTTCTGTTCTTTCCATCCTATTATGTACGTTTAAAATGGGTTCACCTTCCTGTGTGAGTTACTGATGCTACCAGCTATTCAGGTTATTCCATCTTCTTAGAGGAAGAAATGCTTGAGTGTTGTGATAACTTTAATTGCTTGTCAAGACATTTGCAACACTGTAATAGCAGCTACTGTTTGCTATCCAGAACATGCACTCAGATTCTCCTGGATGAATTCTGCTAGAAGGAGTGAATTTGCCATCCTTATCAAAACAATCAGTTTGCAGTACTTGCCATACATTATTGATTTCAACTCAGCTAAGTGATTTGTGTGTTTTAGCCCTGAATCACAGAATCAACCAGGTTGAAAGAGACCTCCAAGATCATCCACTTCAACCTAGCACCCAGCCCTAGCCAGTCAACTAAATCATGGCACTAAGTGCCTCATCCAGGCTTTTCCTGAACACCTCCAGGGACAGTGACTCCACCACCTCCCTGGGCAGCCCATTCCAATGCCAATCACTCTCTCTGCCAACAACTTCCTCCTAATATCCAGCCTAGACCCACCCTGGCACAACTTGAGGCTGTGTCCCCTTGTCCTGTTGTTGGTTGCCTGGCAGAAGAGCCTAACCCCACCTGGCTACAGCCTCCCTTCAGGTAGTTGTAGACAGCAATGAGGTCTGCCCTGAGCCTCCTCTTCTGCAGGCTGCACACCCCCAGCTCCCTCAGCCTCTCCTCACAGGGCTGTGCTCCAGGCCCCTCAGCAGCTTCATCACCCTTCTCTGGACATGTTCCAGTACTTCAACATCTCTCTTGAATTGAGGAGCCCAGAAGTGGGCACAGTACTCAAGGTGAACTGGACACAGTACTCAAAGTCTGGCCTGACCAGTGAAGTCCTTCATGCTCTCCAAAGCGTTAAATCCTTCAGACCCTTGGCATTGGCCTTAGAGATAAAGGATGAAGCCAGGAATTTAGTTGTGTTAGCTTTGCCTTAAAGGATAGCACTGCTAGCTGTGGGTACTGGGTCTGGATTTAATTGAGGGAGGAAATGTTTGAAAATGTTCAGTTGGCTTCAGCTTTGTGATGTCTGAGGCACAGAAGAATGAATCACCAGGGTGGAAGAATTACTCGCTTTTCTTTTTCTCTTTTTTCCCTCGATAGTCCCAGCATGAGGTCAGGCTGGAACCTGCAAATTTATAACTTCAAACCAGCTCTGGGTATGTGGATGCCATGTGGAGTCCTTGTTGCAGGTCAGACCACAGGCCTGGCATGCTGTGTGTGGGCTGCTGTAGATACAGGGACACAGCCATTCATTAATTCTGAATTGGGTTTCTGTGTTCTTCCTTGGTTCATCTACAAAGCTTCAGGCCTTTTTTCCTGGCCAGGAATTTCATCATCATGAGACTTCAGACACTTGATCCATAATAGATTTGGAGTAAATAAATAGTAAAAATGCTGATGGGGACAAAGACAGTAATAAAATTCTTCTGGAAATAGTGAAGCCAGAGTCTGAAGGACAAAAAATAATGTGCTTATGAATTGATATGGATGGGTAGGAGGCTGCTGAGCTCATGATCCATCAAGCTGACCAGAATTACTTCATTGTCTCTTCTTACTCCCCTCCTGGTTGGCATCCATCTGTTGTCTCTTGTCTTAGCATATTAATCTAGGCTTGTGCTTGCATCCCATTATCAAAGGAGGGGAAAAAAAAGGCTTTTAAAATAAATGAAATCTGGAAGTTAACCCCATCCATAAAACACTCCAGTCCCCTTGCTATTGCACAGTTCTGGTCCTCAGTCCCCCTCTTGGGTTTGCTGTTCTGCCAGACAGATGCAACTTCCCACATTTCTCACTGCACTTGTCCATGGTCCTACCACCTTGCTCCTCTTCTTCTGGCCCATATCTCATATGATTGGCTGTGGACTGCCTCGAGGTCTGCTGAGCAAAGCTGGGACCTCAGGGGGCTGTGATGTGGGTTTGTTCCTGGAGGTCTTCTCAGACTGCCAAGGTTGCTGCTCAAGCTCCTGTTGTAAAGAAGATGGCAGACAAGGATTTTCTCTTGTGTAGTGAGTGGCTGGATGTCTCCTGCTTTTCTCCCCTTCTCCTGACAATCTTTTCCCCATTCAGCCTCACAACCTCTCACAACCTATGTGGTGGTTTTCCTCCTGGGAGCCTCCCAGGTGCCTTGCCTCTGGAAGAAGGCAATCTCTTTGGTCACTTGACTGTTTCCCAGAGGGAAGGATATGATGACTTCTATCTAGCTAGACTCAGTGGAGTTAATGACTGTCCTGTTAACAGCTTCTTTGTCAATGCAGCTCTCTGGGGTGACATTCATGATGCTGAGGAAGAGGAGTGCACAGAGATGAGTGGGCAGTTTTCCCTCTGTCAAGCTGTTTTGAGGACTTTGGTGAGTGCTTTCTCTCAAGACACCATGCTCTCACAGAGGAAAGGAATAGGTGGCTTGCTTGTACTGTAAGGGCTGGAAGTCACATTGTGCAGAGAGACTCTCAGATGCTGAATGAAGGCATGAGAGACTGGAGATGTTGGCTCTGGGAGGCTTGTTGGAGGCTCTAGGCAGCACCCCAATGCTTGAGTCGTTTAGACCACACATGCCTGGAAGGATCTGACATTCTTGAGATCACTTATTTCTCATTGCTTCCAGCTCATAGTCCTCTGAGTGGACTCTTTGGTCCAGTCAAGGTTTGTAGTATTGGAGTCTGCCCTCAGAAGTGCTGCTGGGTGGTTGTGTTGTGACAGGATATGCCTGTTCTCAAGTACTGCTTCCCTGAAGGACTTCTGTTCATGATTATTCCCTCATTGCCCTGCAGGACCTCTAGAACATAAATCATGTTGCCATTAAAAGCCTTTAAAGCTGCATTTGAACAGTCTGAATTAGACTTTTTCCTGTGAAGGGAAAATAATAATTCAGGGTCTATTTGAGCCTGCAAGAAAATGGAGTTGGCACAGAGCTGGGCAGGAAAATTAACACAAGGTGCAGAGAGTATTTCTGAAGCACTCAGGTACTGGCAGTGCTTCTGCAAAGAAAATCTGGAGTAATGGTTTGGTTGTGGATGACTTTGTGGCTTTCATTGCTAATTGTTGCAGGGGATTATCTCCACATTGGAAGCAAGCACCAAAATAACTTTCCACTGTAGAATCTGGAGACTATCTCAACTTCTGAAAGGTTCAGAAGTGTCCAGTGTGCAGCAGGTAAGGGGTAAGTAGCAATTAAGGCTATAGTTTCAAGGCACAGATGCTGAAGTGCTTGTGCTGTTGTCGCATTCAGCATGGTCCCCAGGATGGAGTAGGATTGGCATCAGCAGGAGTAAATGGCTTATGCCTCATGCTGATGCAGACTCCATTGCAGATAGGATTGAGATTAAAAGTGACCTAGGCAACAGCTGCACTGCTACCAGAGTCAGGCAGAGCATGGGTGAATGTCTCATAGGTAGTCCCAGATCTGTTATGAGCTCTGGAACACAAACCCTATGAGGAGAGGCTGAGGGAGCTGGGGTTGTTTAGCTTGCAGAAGAGGAGGCTCAGGACAGACCTCATTGCTGTTTACAACTACCTGAAGGGAGGCTGTAGCCAGATGGGCTTGGTCTCTTCTACCAGACAACCAGCAACAGGACAAGGGGACACAGTCTCAAGTTGTGCTGGGGGAAGTCTAGGCTGGATGTTAGGAGGAAGTTCTTCACAGAGAGAGTGATTTGCATTGGAATGGGCTGCCCAGGGAGGTGGTGGAGTCACTGTCCCTGGGGGTGTTCAAGCAAAGCCTGGATGAGGCACTTAGTGCCATGGTCTGGTTGACTGGATAGGGCTGGGTGCTAGGTTGGACTGGATGATCTTGGAGGTCTCTTCCAACCTGGTTGATTCTATTCTATTCTATTCTATCCTATTCTATCCTATTCTATTCTATCCTATTCTATTCTATTCTATCCTAATCTATTAACTGGAACCAGACTTGCTTCCTAGCAGCTGAGCGAGCCCTAACTCAGACTGATCTTGTAGCACATCTTGTCCTAAGCTCCTCCTTCCCAAGTATTTTTCAGTCTTGTGATAATGATGTCAGGCTGCTGTCTTGCTCTTTTGTATCCATGTATATGCCAGTATTTTCAGATCTTGAGTCTTGTGTATGTGTTGGTTGGGAACCAAATGAGAGAAGAGCTCGAATGAGTACTTAAAATAAACATCTAGGCACTGGTAGCAATAGGGATGAAAGTGTGTCAGCTTGAATTAAGCATCAGTTAGAACAATGCAAAGTTAGTGCATGTTGGGGGAAAGAAATGTAGAGCTGGAAAAGTAAGATAGCCCTGAAAGAGCAGGTAAGCACCTCATCAGAATCTGTGGTTCTGCGTGGTGCTCATCCCCCTGCTGCTTGGAGTATTTCAGTGTGATGGTGCTGTGTCATTCTGTCTTACTGCTCAGCTTTCTCACTTGAGCTGTGGGTCCTGCACTGCTGTCACGTGGATCTGATTTCCTGGGAGGCAAGAGAGCTTTTCTCTTGAAAACACAGTATTTCCAAGGTCTTGTCACAGCTAATATATATGACCTTTCATCCTGGGTGCCAACACTGGATTGAGGCCCCATCCCTAGAGGTGTTTAAGGCCAGGCTGGATGAGGCTGTGACCAGCCTGCTCTAGAGTAAGGTGTCCCTGCCCACAGCAGGAGGGTTGGAACTAGGTGATCCTTGTGGTCCCTTCAAACCCTGACTGATTCTATGATTCTATGACCAAATTTTGCCTGTGCTACTGGGCATTTTCAAACTAGCTCTGAACCTGTCTTCACTGGCACATGCATGTGTGCTTGTACTTATGCAACACCCATTCAAAAGGAGAGAACACTTGCTATGAACACATACACACACAGAGCCATATGGACCCATGCTCATTAATTGAAACCAGGCTCATGTACTGAATCTTTTTGTTAGCATCCAAATCCTGGCCAATCTGCCAGTACTTAGGAGATGCAAGACTGGATCACTTCCATTGTCTGTCACTTAAAAGCTGAAAATTATTTCCCTGGCCCCTGGCCCTTGCTCCCATTTTCTTTGAAAAACAGCATTGACATTTTGTTTGGATGCACATGTGGATACATTCTGTGCAGTGCATTACACACAAGCTATAGCTGCTGCTTACTCCTATGCAGATGGTGAGCTCAAGGCATACAAATAACTGAAGTTGTCAGATTCAGCTTCAGCAGACAGAAAGACAGTGAACTCCACAGGAGGGAATTTCTTCTTATAAGTATAATGCACACACTGGAAAACAGGCTTTGGATGATAAAAAAGGCTCATTTGAGGAACAATATTGAGTACCCAGGAAATGTCACAATTAAGTTTGGTCTGAACCTGAAATAGGATCATAGGATCATAGGATGTTAGGGGTTGGAAGGAGATCATCAAGTCCAACCCACCTGCCAGAGCAGGACAATGCTATCTAACACAGGTCACAGAGGAACACATCCAGACAGGCCTTGAAAGTCTCCAGAGAAGGAGACTCCACGACCTCCCGGGGGAGCCTGTTCCAGTGCTCTGTGACCCTTACATTAAAGAAGTTCCTCCTTGTGTTGAGGCAGAACCTCTTTTGCTGCAACTTACACCCATTGCTCCTTGTTCTATCCCAGGGAGCAAGTGAAAACAGCCTGTCCCCCACATCCTGGCCAGCCCTCAGATACTTATAAACATTAACCAAATCCCCTCTCAGTCTTTTCTCCAGACTAAGCAGCCCCAAGTCCCTCAGCCTCTCTGCATAAGCCATGCCCTCCAGTCCCCTAATCATCCTTGTAGCCCTCCACTGGACCCTCTCCAGCAGATCCCTGTCCTTCTTCAACTGGGGTGCCCAAAACTGTATTCAAGATGAGACCTCATCAGGGCAGAGTAGAGGGGGAGGAGAACCTCCCTTGATCTGCTGGACACACTCCTCCTAAGACACCCCAGGATCCCATTGGCCTTCTTGGCCACAAGGGCACATTGCTTTGGCATCCCTAACCTGGCACTGATCTTTCAATACAAGAGCATGTGATCATAGAATCATAGAATTATTTTGGTTGGAATAGACCTTTAAGATCACTGAGCCCAACTGTCAAGCTAAGACCACCATGGCCATTAAACTACTTCCCAGTATGCCATGTCCACAGGTTTCTCAAACATCTCCAGGGATGGTGATTCTACCACCTCCATGGGCAGCCTGTTCCAACACCTAACCGCTCTTTCCATATAGAAATTTTTCCTAATACTCAACCTAAACCTCCCTTGACACAATTTCAGGCCATTTCCTCTCATTCTGTCTCCCAATACTAGAGAGGAGAGGCCAACCCCCACCTCACTCCAACCTCCTCTCTGGAAGCTGTGGAGAGCAATGAAGTCTCCTTTCAGCCTTCTCTTCTCCAGACCCTCACCTCAGCCTTGTTTTCTTGACCCTTCACCAGCTTTGTTGCCCTTCTCTGGACATGCTCCAGCACCTCATTGCTCTTCTTGGAGTGAGGGGGCCAGAACTGAACACAGTATTCAAGGCATAACCTCATCGGTGTTGAGTACAGGGTGAAGATCAGTTCCCAATTCCTACTGGCCACACTATGATGTTTCAACACAGGACCAGTCTAAGCAGCTTTTGGGAGAGGTCAGAGCTCAGTAGCAGTAAGACTTTGCACCAGAGTGCAAAGTCTTTTCCTTAGTCACTGCTGACACTGGAAAGTGTGGGAATGCAAAGAGAAGAAAAGTACGGAGGAAGATAATGAGCTGTGTACAGAGTAAGCAACCCTGGTTCCCAGAGCTCAGGATGTCTCCCACATGGGAGAGGAGATAACAGGCCAGCTGGCCCAGGGGAGCACCAGGGCTGTACATCAATATCTTAATGCACTGTTTGTTGGTATAAGAAAGTGGTTCTGGCTGTAATAGGGGCTTTTGGCTTTTGCACACGTGGGCATGTAATACAGAGCACTTGCACCTGCATCAATCCGAAGGTTGCTGCTGCTTTTGTCCATTACTGGCAGTGACAGGAAAGTTTGAGGAAAATGAGATGGAGGTCCTCAGACTGGAGGTATCTTCATGTTAAGGCTTGTTAAGTGCTTTCAGGATAATGCAAAGGCAGTGCCTGCCCCTGCCAGAACTTTCTGTGTGCTGCTGTGGGAGGCAGTCAGATCACTGTGGCTATTTACTGAGGCCAGATTTGTGTGTGCCACTTTACCCTCTCATCAGACGACAAAAGTATCTTACAAGGCCACACACAAAGATACCTTAACATCATTCTCTAGTGTTTGAGGCCTGGTTCTTTGAGTAGATTCCCAATCACAGAATCAACCAGGTTGGAAAATACCTTTGAGATCATCGAGTCCAACCTATCATCCAACACCTTCTAATTAACTAAACAATGGCACCAAGTGCCACATCCAGTCTCCCTTTAAAAACTTCCAGGGGTAATGACTCCACCACCTCCCTGGGCAGCTCATTCCAATGCAAATCATTCTGTGAAGAATATTCTGTGCAGCTCTCTGTGGGCAGAAGATGCAGTTGGATCCCAGGTCATGAAGTGGCTTTCCAGTATCTGAAGGGAGCCTACAGGAAGGCTGGGGAGGGACTATTGACAAGGTCTGGTAATGTCAGGACGAGGGGGAATGGGTTTAAACTGGAAGAGGGGAGATTTAGCCTGGATGTTAGGAGGAAGTTCTTTACAGTGAGGGTGGTGAGACACTGGCACAGGTTGCCCAGGGAGGTTGTGGATGCTTCCTCCCTGGAGGTGTTTAAGGTCAGGCTGGATGAGGCCTTGAGCAGCCTGCTCTAGTGGGAGGTGTCCCTGCCTATGGCAGGGGGTTGGAGCTGGATGATCCTTGAGGTCCCTTCCAACCTAAACCATTCTATGCTTCTATGAATACATGCATCTCCTGGTCATGACTCAAGTGTGTAAAATTCTGCCCTGGAAGCCCANACCATTCTATGATTCTATGAATACATGCATCTATGATTCATCACATGCATCTATATTCATATAGATGCATCACATGCATCTATATTCATAGAATAAACCATTCTATGCATGAATACATGCATCTCCTGGTCATGACTCAAGTGTGTAAAATTCTGCCCTGGAAGCCCAGGCTCCAGCAGCCTCTGTGGTGAGCAGCAGCCAAATTTCAAGCAGCCAAACTTCAGCTTTTCTTCTTGAAGTTATTCCAAAAGCTTTAGTCTGCCTGTGTCTGCTGAAAGAGGCTTCCTTTTTCTTGGAGGGGGCAGAGAACTGCAGTGACCAAGAGTGGAGTGAGCAAGCCAAGCCTAGAAATATCTTTGCCTGGTGAAGGAGAGAGTCCCCAGGCATGGGGACTTGGGAAGGGTGGGCTGGCGGTGAAAGCTTAGTCGCAAACATTTTAAGTCATCCAACTGAATCCATGCTCTGCCTCGATGTTGCAGACCTCATTTTTTTCCCAAGGACTTGATATTTTAAAACACACTGTCTGCATTTGATCTGTCTTCTCTCTAAAAGACCATCAGGATGATTTGCCAGTGATTTACTGTGCCAGTACCAAGGGGGAGGGGAAGCAGATCATTAAGCCTCAAATACAGCCTGCCATCTGGATGGGCTCAATGCGCAAGAAGGCATAAAGTTGGGATGCAAATGTGCAACACTTGGTTCTCAGCCAAGACAGAGCTTGTGCTCAATTGTTGTTTAAAAGAAGATCTACACAGACATGACTTAGTGCAGGGGAGGAAAGGGGCTGATGGAAGCCCTTAGGATCTACTTTGCAGAATGGCTACAGTTGAAACCCATGGGAGCTGTGCTTTGAGTGTATGGAGATTTCTATACGTGGGTTATTGGTGAGATTTCTATACGTGGGTTATTGGTGTCTTGATAGTGGCACTTAAGATTAATTGACCCTTTTGATATTTATCTATGTGTTTTTCTGTTTCCTCTCCAGAGGGTTCACATTGGTGAGAAGTTTTTTCTTCTTGGTGTTACCAAGAAGATGAATCTTGGTGTTTCCAAGAAGAAGAATCTTGGTGTTTCCCAGATAAGGAATCCTCACCTGAAGTGACTGGTAGCTTAAGGAAATGCATGCCTTTCAGTATCTTAAGGGGGCCTACAAGAAACCTGGGGAGGGACTTTTTAGGATGCCAGGTAGTGATAGGACTAGGGGGAGCGCAACAAAGCTAGAAATGGATAGATTCAGACTGGATGTTAGAAAGTTCTTCACCGTGAGGATGGTGAGACCCTGAAATGGGTTTCCCAGGAGAAGGTGGTGGAAGCCCCATCCCTGGAGGTGTTTAAGGCCAGGCTGGATGAGGCTCTAGACAGCCTGATGTAGTGTGAGATGTCCTTGGCCATGGCAGGGAGATTGGAAGTAGGTGATCCTTGTAGTCCCTTCCAACTCTGACTGATTCTATGCAGCCTTCCTTCCACCTCTATGTGTAGGCAAGAAGATGAATACAGCCATGTTGAGAACATGACAACAGGTTGTAGAAACCCACTCTTCTTTCTCTGCCTTTACCATGGTCTCTGAATGTGCTGCTGAGCAAACCACATACACCCAGCTTTTCAGCAGCAGCCTTGAGCTGTGTTCTTTTTCGTATGTAGAGGCAGCCAGTCACTGTGGTGGCTGAAATTAATGGTAAGCATCACTGCTTTTTAGCTGTGATCTGCCTATGAATTAACTCTCCTGTCTCTAAAATGACTGTGGTAATAGTTTGGTTTTGTAGGGGTGACTGGAAGACAAAAGTTCTTTTGAGTTTGAGAGCTGCTCAGCGGTGATAATAATGAGGCAAATCAAAAAGCCCAGGAGGGAAGCAGAGTTCTGTGTGCTGTGCAGCTCGCTGCTGGTGTGCAGATAAATAAGGCCACAGAGTGAATAAGGAAGATAGCCTCATCTGCAGAGCATTTCTGAGTGCTGAATGAAGCAGTGGGGCCAGCAGAAAGGGGAAGAATACAGGATCAGTTAATTAAAATGTACCTCTATTATTATTTCGGTTTCTAGAATCCTGTCTTTCTTCACAGTCCCTTTGGTTCCAAATGAAGGGCAAGTGGGAATAAAATACTTATTTTTAGAGACTCTTGTGGGGCTGAAACTGACATTTGGTATCAAAAGCCATTTCCTGTCCATATTTGTAGTTTGTATCATGCTATTCTGCAGCAGTTGCTAGTGGAAACTGTTGATGTGTTGGTACACTTCCATTATCCATCACTCTGCTCTGCAGTTTGGGAACTGGAAAGCATGCAGGTGGCTTCATTTTGATATCTATTTAAAGTGCAAATGGCTGCCTGCAGTGGCCTTTGAAAAGGAAAGGGGCTGTTGGAAACTTTCAACACTGGTGGGAACAAAGATTCCACATGTGATAGGGAAGAGTGGCTAATAGGATGCAAGATAATTGCTGATGGCTTTGAGAACTAAAGCCAAGACATTTGCATTTTTGAGTACCTGTGGGAGCTTTGGGAGCTGGCAGCACTGGGAAGCAAAAGGAAGGCAGTCCCCAAGGAAGCAGAGTGGCAGGGAGTGACATGGCTTGTGTCAGCTAGCACGCCCCTGGAAGGGGTGGGGATCAGATCAGGAGAAGGGTGCTTCTGGTTAAGTAATGACAAGTGGTGCTTAACACTGTGCCTGTTAATCTGAGTGTCTTGAAGATGGGAATGCAGATAGTAGCCTTGCTCTACACATCAGGATCAGTCGAGACTAAGGTTTTGCTAGACCCAGAAGGCAGACATAGTATAATTTCTCTCTCTCATATCAGAAATCTGTCTTCTCATGCCTTCTGGAGGTAACTTTGCAGCCATGTTCCCAACCTTTTAAAAACAGGTTATGTGAAACTGTGAAAAGTTGAGGAGAATCCATGTGTATGAAAGATGCTGAATTCCAGACAGTGAAGGAGGTGAGAAGTAAAAGCAAGAAGCTGTGACTTCCTATCCATTGCAACTTCTCACAGAAAGAGCTCTGTGATGAAAGAAGAGCTCTGTTTGGCTTGGATCCCATTAAGATCAATGATTCTGGGGAAAAGAGTGAGGTTGCCACATAGGGACATGGATTTGTTCTCTTGGCTTCTCCTGGTGTGGCACGAGTGTGTCTGTGCAGTGTTTTTCATCAGGGCTGTGTCTAGATCTGAGTCAACTGTGGCACAAAAGCTTTGCAGATGTTTGGAAACACGAGCATCACATCTAGCACTGGCCAGAAAGGTTGGAATGGGATAACTGTCAGCTAGAATGGCCAGAAATGTAGGAGTGGGCTCGTGGCTTTTTTGAGCAGCCAGTGCTTTTAGCTACAGCATACGTGTTGGTCTCAGTGACATTGATTTTCCCCTGGGCAGTAACTGACTCCTGCGTGACTCCCAGCTTGTTGCTCTGCCAAATTTTGCTTCCATCTCCATGGCAGGAGGAGAGTAGAAGTCATCTAGGGAAGGATGAAAGGAAACAATTACGGTAGAAAGCATCCTCTGCTTGCCCTCTGATCTCTATCTCTCTGCTGTCAGGAGAGGCACAGATGAAGGCTGTGGGGTAGCTGGATGAGTCCTGCCTCCAGATTTCCACTGCACTGCTGCTGTGTCCACAGAAAAAAGACTGGTCCCATTCTCTTGATATTTATCAGCAAGGAGAAGATCCACTCTGTCTTCTCTTCTCTGGGTTAAAGAGCTCCAAGTCTCTCAGTCTTTCCTCATCAGAGAGATGCTCCAGTCCTTAGCCCTCTTGTATCCCTCTGCTGGACTCTGTTTCTTTTAAACTGGGGACCCCAGAATTGGTTACAGTACTCTAGATGTGATCTCACTAGATCACACTAGGGCACATGTAGGGACAAGAGAAAGAGCCTCCCTTTCCCGTGTTCCAAGCATAGCACATCGCAGAAAGAGCTTGGTAGTTCCCTCTGGTTTCCTGCTCCAACAGAGGCAGCCTGGGAGGTGACAAGAGAGGAAGCTGCGTGCTCAGGGTGCAAATGGCTGGAGGGGAAAGCAGATCTCTCCAACACCTGAGAAGTTAGGCAGGGGGAGCACAAGGAGGTACTTGTCCAAAGCACAACAGAAACTCCCAGCACTCCTCAAAGCCATGGCCTTTTCCTAGACCTCTCTCATCTTTTCCAGAGCTTTGATGACTGGATCAAACAAATGTATTATAATTTGCAGAATCCTCTGAATCTAAGTGGAAAACCTCACCTCCTATGCTCAGCTTCATTTATCTCCTGCTGTTTGGGCTCTACCATACTTCTGCCCCATGATTTCCTTCTCCCCAGCAAGCAGTTGTGTCATTGCAACAGCAGGGACCACTGGAGTTACTGCACTGTGAATGAAAACTTGGCCTTTATTGCAGGAAGGCTGTTGTAAATCTTCTGGTAGGCATGTGGTAAAGAAAAAAAACAAACAGAAAACAACCCAATGGCTTCTCAGATCTCTTTGTCTTCCTGCTGTGAGGTTTCAGAGTCTTTACTAGGTGTCTGTATTCAGTTTTTCTGGCTTGACCATTTGAAATGAGCTACTTAAATTGATGGACTTTGCTGAGCCTCTGCAGCTTCCCTCGATTTCACTGGCAACTCATCAATATTAAAACTCTACTCTTGAAAGCTGGGTGCCTTAATAGATACCTGGCTACTGTCTCCTGCAGTCAGCCTTAGGAACCAAAGACCTGCTCTTCAGGAAACTGAGAAAGACCCTGTTTTGTTAAGGTCCACTGGAAGGGAAAAGGAGTTAGCTGGAAAGGGCACCCCGTGAAGCAGGAACTGTGAAGGTCCTGAAGGACTGTAGTTGTTCCATCTTCCAGCCACCCTAGCATCTCCTTACATCCTCCGTTCTCTGCTTCCATCCGGCTTGCCTCAGCTCAATGCACTCTCTATGCTCCAGTTCCTCTGACAGGACACAGCAGAGGGATGGCATTAACTGCAGGAGTGAGGGGCAAACTAATTTATCTTCCCGAGCTTAAAACAGCTCTCAGTGGCTGAAGGGAACCGAGCCACAGTCATCTGTTCAGGCCTGATGGTTAGAAAGGTTTTGCTCATTCTCCCATCATGTTTCTTCTTTGATTCCCATTGGCCCTAAAGGTTTCTCATTGCTGATTAACACTCTCATGATGTTAACCTTCTATGTGGGAGAAGATGACCATGACACACCTCTTGCTTTTCCTATGTGACATACAGGGTACAGAGGAGGGCCACGAAAATGATCAGAGGGTTGGAGAACCTCTGCTATGAGGAGAGGCTGAGGGAGCTGGGGTGGTTCACGTTGGAGAGGAGGCAGCTATGTGAGGACCTAATAGCATCCTGCCAGTACCTGAAAGGGGCCTACAGGAAGGATGGAGAGAAGCTGTGCACAAAGGCCTGCAGTGACAGGATGAGGGACAATGGGTTCAAGCTTGAGAAGAGCAGATTTAGATTGGATGTTAGGAACAAGTTCTTTACTATGAGGGTGGTGGAGCACTGGAACAAGTTGCCCAGGGAGGCGGTGGAGGCCCCTTCCCTGGAGACATTCAGGTGAGGCTTGATGGTGCCCTGGGTGCCCTGATCTAGTGGGGATGTCCCTGCAGACTGTAGTGGGGCTGGACTAGATGACCTCTAGAGGTCCCTTCCGGCCTGGACCATTCTATGGTTCTGTGATACCACCACATCTGCCACCATGTCTCACACCTCACTTAGCAATGGTCCCTTTCCTCCTGCTCCTCTTTTTACTATCCATGTATTTAAAGAAGCCTTTCTTGCTGTCTTTCATTTCTTTAGCCAGATTCAGCTCCAAGAGACCTTTGGCTTTTCTAGTTGTATCTCAAGATGCTTTGACAGTATTTCTAAAACCCACCCAGCTGCCTGGACCCTTTTCCCCACTTATTGTAGACTTCCTTCTTCCATTTGAATTATTTCTAGCAGCTTCTTTCTCATCCATGCAGGTTTCCTGCCTCTTCTACTAGATATTTTTTGCTTTAAAGGATACACTTTTCTTGAGCTTGGAGAAGGTGGTGTTTGGATCTCTTTGCTATCTAAAACCCTAGGCCATGGGACACTTTGAATAGGACAATTTTAGCCCTCTTAAAGTCCAGGGTAGAAGTTTTACTATTTGCCCTGCTTCTTTCTCATTGCTGTCTACAACTACCTGAAGGGACATTGTGGAAAGGCTGCTGCTGGTCTCTTCTCACAGGTAACATGAGACAGACCAAGGGGAAATGGCCTCAAGCTGAGACTGGGTAGGTTTAGATTGGACATCAGGAAGAAGTTTTTCACGGAGAGAGTGGTCAGGCACTGGAATGAGCTGCACAGGGAGGTGGTCGAATCATCGACCCTGGATATGTTTAAAGGTTGTTTGGATGTGGTGCTTGGGGATATGGTTTAAGGTGAATCTTGTAGGGTAGGATTATAGGTTGGACTTGGTGATCCTGAGGTTCTTTTCCAACTCGGATATTTCTGTGATTCCCTAACAATACTAAATTCTATCATTTCATAGTCACTACAGCCAAGACTGCCTCCTACCTTAATATCCTTGAACAGAACTTCTTTGGTAGTTAATACAAGGTCCAGCATCACAGCTTTCCTCCTTAGTTCTTATCATAGAATCATAGAATCAACCAGGTTGGAAAAGGACCCTGACTCCGAGATCATCCAGTCCAACCTAGCACCCAGCCCTGTCCAAAAAACTAGACCATGGCACTAAGTGTCCCATCCAGGCTTTGCTTCAACACCTCCAGGGACGGCGACTCCACCACCTCCCTGGGCAGCCCATTCCAATGCCAATCACTCTCTCTGCCAACAACTTCCTCTTAACATCCAGCCTAGACCTCCCCTGGCACAACTCGAGACTGTGTCCCCTTGTTCTGTTGCTGGTTGCCTGGGAGAAGAGACCAACCCCACCTGGCTACAGCCTCCCTTCAGGTAGTTGTAGACAGCAATGAGCTCTGCCCTGAGGCTCCTCTTCTCCAGGCTGCACACCCCCAGCTCCCTCAGCCTCTCCTCACAGGGCTGTGCTCCAGGCCCCTCCCCAGCTTTGTTGCCCTTCTCTGGACACCTTCCAGCACCTCAACATCTCTCTTGAATTGAGGAGCCCAGAACTGGACACAGTACTCAAGGTGTGGCCTGACCAGTGCTGAGTACAGGGGCAGAATAACCTCCCTTGTCCTACTGGCCACACTGCTCCTGATCCAGGCCAGGATGCCATTGGCTCTCTTGGCCACCTGTGCACACTGCTGCCTCATGTTCAGCTACTCTCTACCAGTACCTCCAGATCCCTTTCCTCCTGGCTGCTCTCAGCCACTCTGTCCCCAGCCTGTAGCTGCTGCTTGGGGTTGTTGTGCCCAAAGTGTAGAACCCTGCACTTGGCCTTGTTAAATCTCATCCCATTGGCCTCTGCCCACCCATCCAGCCTGTCCAGGTCCCTCTGCAGTGCTCTCCTACCCTCCAACAGATCCACACCTGCTCCTAGCTTGGTGTCATCTGCAAACTTACTGATGCTGGACTCAATCCCTTGGTCCAGATCATCAATAAAGATATTGAGCAGGACTGTGCCCAGCACTGATCCCTGGGGCACACCACCAGTGACAGCTGCCAACTGGATGTGGCACCATTCACCACCTCTCTCTGGCCCTCCAGCCAGTTCTTGACCCGTATCAGAGTGAATCTGTCCAAGCCATGATCTGCCAGCTTTGCCAGGAGCTTGTTGTGGCAGATGGTGTCAAAGGCTTTGCTGCAGTCCAGGTAGACTCCATCCACAGCCTGCCCCACATGCACCAGGCAGTAACCTGATCATAAAAGGAGATCAGGTTGGTCAGGCAGGACCTGCCCCTCCTAAACCCATGCTGGCTGGACCTGATCCCTTGGCCATCCTGTAGGTGCTTCTTCAACCACCCACATCAAAAAGTTGTCATCAAGGCACTGAAGGACTTTTCTGGGCTCTGCCTGGCTGTGTGATTTTCCCGACCAGTATCAGGGTCGTTGAAGTCACCCATAAGCGCCAGGGTAGGTGATCTTGAGGCTCCTTCCAGCTGCCTGTAAAAGGCTCCATCGGCAGCTTCCTCTCGGTTTGGTGGCCTGCAGCAGTGTCCCTCGCTGGGGTGCCCGTGTGAAATGGTAGGATCGTACGCCGGAGTCGTCAGAGGCATTCTCTGGGCTTGCACTGACCTCTAGTGACAATGCAGGGGACCTGGGTCTGGAGCCGTCGAGGGGCTGAGGGCACACATGCGCGTCCTCGGCGCTGGGTGGCTTCCTATGCTTCCTTCCACGTTTTGACAGGCAGGAGCCAATTTCTGTGCACGGAAGCCTCTGGACTGCCTTGGGGAAGCAAGCCTGCTGCTTGATCAGGGTCTGTCTGCCTGGCAGACGACTGCAGTGGGTCCCAGGTGTCCCCAGATCCATACATCTCCCCAATAAATTGCTTCTCCTCCCCCAGTCCACCAGTCTTGTGATGGTCTTCGGGTCTTCTGCAGTGTTTGTTCTTCCATTCTCCTTCTCATCCATAATTCTGATCCCTCCTTTCTTCTTCTGCCCTGCTCTTGTATGGCATCTCATTGCTGCCAGTCTACCCTTCTGGCTGTGTAGTTCTCACATTCCTTGCTTCTGGGATGGTCCTGAGTGCTTCACCCCAACATCTCACTTCTGTCTCTCCGTTCCTCACACCCTGGTTCACTTTCAGAGCCAGCAAGCTCTTTCAAGAGCTAGTATGCCAAATGCAGGCGTTCTGGCTTCTTTGCCACAAAGCTGCTTGCTGTGCTGCATGGTTGATCACCCTCTTTGTGATGCACATAAAGCATCTCCTGATTCAGAATGATGTTTAGAAACAGAAGCCCCTTAAAAAAAATACTGTCGAGTTGTGCTGAGATTATTTTTTGCCCGTGTGAGTCTTTAAAAACACTGTTGAGAGCTTTGGACTCAGTCCAGGGAGCTGCTACGTGTCCCCACAATGCTCAGCAGCTTCAACTTTGAGGGACATCAGCTGGATTCATGGGCTGCGAGCAGCTCCCAGGGAGCCTTGCACTGCCCAGGAACATGAAGGAGTCTTGCTATGGCTGCAGTGTAAGGAGCATGTGGAAGTTTCCTCCACCCCCCTATCTCTGCATGCTGACCCTCTCTCTCACAGGGCATTCTTTCAGCATCTCTTTTGCCTTGCTTGCCCAAGCTGCCTTGTTGTGTGCATGTGTGGTTTCTGGTCTCTGATAACAAGACAATGCCTCAGTCAGTCGATATTCTTCTGTCCCTCAGAGCCACACATCACCCCACCTTCACAAAGCTCTAGGAAGGGCTTTTACTCACTGAATTACAGCTCAGCCTCCTCAGCTCTGTGTTATTATGAGATCCAGCCCCCAAAAGCTCTACAGTGCGTGTGTCAAGGTAATGAAACTTCTATTCAGAGGAAGAAAGAATCTGTGATGCCCCCCAAAACTGAAGAAAAAAATGTCACTTCTGTCTGTGAACACCAAAAGCCAGGCTTCTGTCCACCTGTAGCTTTATCTGGAAGATGGAGACACAGAAGCACCCCCAATACCCCTTTAGAACCTTGGGCTGTGTTTAATGTCATCTGTGTGACCATACTCATAGAGCAGAGCACTTCCTTTTTCTCTAAACAACACTGATCATAGATCCAGTTCTGTTGCCCAGATCTTGACACATGGATTAGCCTAAGAGCTCAGATGAGGCATCTTGTGTTCCCCTAAGTCTTTGTCGAGGAGCATGCCTCTTATAGTCACTTCTGACTGACCCCTCTGATCCTTATCAAACCTGATCCACATGGGAAGCCTAAGAGGGGGTGGCACAGAGGAAGGTTGCCAGCTACAGCCTTCCACACCAGGCTGAGCAGAAAGGCAATCAAGCTTCCTAAGCACTGTAACAGATGACAAGGTGTATATTTATACCAGATACCCACATACTTTGGGTGAATTGTGCAACGTGAGATTTGTCATCCTGTGTCAGCTCACTGTGTATCTAATCCAATACCATGGGAGACATGAGCTGCCTGCAGTGCTGCACCTCACCAGCTGCACAACGTGGAAACAGAGGGTCTGAGATCCAAATTCCTCCCCAGTTCCTTGAGCAATCAACTGATATCTTGACTGCAAATGTAAATAATCACAAGATTAGGCAGCCTTCTAAGGACAACTAGTACAACTGCAGCATATATTCCTGGGCTGTCCCCTAGGCTGGATGTAGAATCATAGAGTCATGAAATACGTTTTGAGTGGGATAATATTTCATGCTGATTTCACTTTGCTTTTCTGTTAAATGCACCCTGGGTGCCAGCAGGGGAGAGTTATTCCAGTGCTGTAACTGACCTATACTATTTCACCTTACTTCTAGCATCATCTTTTATTCCTCCCATGATCTCCTCATGCTTTGCATGCTTTTATTAGCTTTGATGGAGGTTTGTTTTTCCTCTGTTGTTTTCATAAGGGAATTGAGCTATTCTCCAGCCTGGGTGTGCTGGCAGGCAGCTCTATTCTGTAAATGCAGCAGGTGCTGCTACCTCTGTGTTTGCAGGCTGTCATCACCCCTTGACCAGCCCAGGAGTCAGCTACTTTACTTGGCTGGTTTGGGCTTCTGCCATTTACAGAGCAGGGCCCTCCCCTGAACTGACTGCAGCAACATTTGCAACGCTCTTATGAACACACAGAGATAATTTCAAACCCTTTATTGTGAGCAGTTATTGTGTTCCCAACCTGTGTAGCTTGGCTCTCTGGTCAGAGCAAGAATGCCTCCTTAGCCATCCTTCATTTTCAGTGCTTCCTGAAGCTGATTTACTGGAGTCAACTGCCCTAAATCCATCAGTTATTTGACCAGGAAGGGGGAATCTTTCCTTTGCTCTGTACTGGAATCTCAGGCATGGGAACTGTTTGGTTCCTCTGCTTCTCCTTTTCCAAAGGCATCTGCTATGAAGTAATGGAGTCTGGTTTGGTCCTGTCCCTTGTGAGGCTTAGTCCCTGAAATCCTCATAATAGCTCTTGCAGGAATGTCATGACTGTGTCTCACTGGGTCAGTGTTGCTTCAAGCTGTGTTGAAGAGGATTTTTGAGCAACCACCCATCATATGACACAAGCAATAGTGTCATTTGTTCCTGTCCTTTTCTGTCTTGCAGCTGACGCATCTTTGTCGTCATCTGCTCTTCTGTTTGGTGTTTCCACTGTCCTGCCGGAGCCCAATATAATTCCCTATCTGTCCACCCCAAATATAAGAAGATGGTGGTGGGAGCCACCAGATGTGGAGCAAAGGCTGTGTTGGTTAGACTTCAGGGATGAGACTGACTAGATTTGCCAAATGCTGGAGGATCCAAGGAATTTTTTCTAACCACAGATTAAGACACTAATCCTATAAAAGCCCAAGGGGTCTTTCAGACCAATCATGCTGTCCTTAGTGTCCAGTAGCCCCTGTACTCAACACTGGTCAGGCCACACCTTGAGTACTGTGTCCAGTTCTGGGCTCCTCAACTCAAGAGAGATGTTGAGNCCAGGGACAATGACTCCACCACCTCCCTGGGCAGCCCATTCCAATGCCAATCACTCTCTCTGCCAACAACTTCCTCCTAACATCCAGCCTAGACCTCCCCTGGCACAACTTGAGACTGTGTCCCCTTGTTCTGTTGCTGGTTGCCTGGCAGAAGAGACCAACTCCCACCTGGCTACAACCTCCCTTCAGGTAGTTGTAGACAACAATGAGGTCTGCCCTGAGCCTCCTCTTCTACAGGCTGTGCTCCCTCAGCCTCTCCTCACAGGGTTTGTGTTCCAGGCCTTTCATCAGCTTTGTTGCCCTTCTCTGGGCACATTCCAGCGCCTGAAACTGTTAACATTGCTCACACTACCTACCTGAGCTTGCATTGAGCCTGAAACAGCAATTCTGAGAGCAGAAGAGGAAATGTCTTACAACAAAAATTATGACAATCTGGTAGTTCTGCACTGTAGTCAGATTTGACTCAATAAGAGCAGCAAATACTTCTGTTAATAAATACATGATAAATTCATAATAATAAAAAAAATTAAAAAGGAGCAAACCTCTTTCTAATAAAGGGAATTAGGTTTTATTCTTTTCTACATTTGAAGTTAAAAATAAGCATTTCAAAATATTTACAAGGACTATATATGAAATAACCTTTGTTAATGAAACAGCAACATACAGTACTAGAATAAATCCACCCAATTTAGAAGGTCTACAAAAGAAGAAAAAGTAACAGAAAAGAGAGAGAGAGAGAGAGAGAGGTGTAAATAGCATCCATGCACAATCTGCACCTGAGTATTGGGATGGTTTTTTTTCATACTCTGCCTTTTAGTTGTGGATGGAATCACAGGAAGCATTGACCTTTTGTCCCTTACAAATGCCACTAGTCACTGAGATTCATTGAGCTGACAGAAATTTGTGGGTTGAAGCAGTCTCAGTGCCCTACTTTCCCATGCCAGCCTTTCACATGGGGACCTTGTATTACAGAGTGGACTCCAAGTGTCTCAGCAACCCCGAGAGGTAGGTATAGTTTTGTGGAAGGATTTGGCAGATGCAAAAGCACCAGGTTAAATGACTGGCCTAAGGTCGTGCAGCCCCAAAGAGCAGAACTCAAAAGCTCTGCCTCATCTCTCCTAACCTCTCCTTGCAGAGTGCATTTCCCCTGCACACTAGTATCACCTGCTTTAGAGATATGTCAAAAGGTTCAATCAATACTGTGCACTGGATGACAATGTGGGGAAAACCACCCTGCCTACAGAGAAGGACCTGTCTCAGTAAAGATCTGCCGTGTTGCAGGGCTGTCACCATGCTCTGGAGCTGAATGGAAGATTTCAGTGTTAGACACGCACCCAGGTGATTCCCCTCCCTGCTTGTGCATCATTGAGCAACTCCATCCTCCGTAATTAGGAGTCCCTGTGTATCAGTATCTCCATACTTCTCTCTCTCTCTCTCTCTCTGCCCCTGTCCATCATCCACACCTGTGGATTTGCCCTTCTTACATGCCTCTAGTTCAGCTATGGGAATATCAAATAGTAAACAGAACAGCCATAAATCTTGCTGCCTTATTTCTGGAGACATTTTACTATGAATGTAGTCTGATTTCTATTGGATTGCATCTCAATTTAATGTCTTTAACTTTCACATATGTGCATATATATATATATATATAATATA
>WAAF01018538.1:1163196-1229095 GCA_013400475.1 Tricholaema leucomelas | reverse complement strand
GTGAGGGTGGTGAGACACTGGCACAGGTTGCCCAGGGAGGTTGTGGATGCTTCCTCCCTGGAGGTGTTTAAGGCCAGGCTGGATGAGGCCTTGAGCAACCTGCTCTAGTGGGAGGTGTCCCTGCCTATGGCAGGGGGTTGGAGCTGGATGATCCTTGAGGTCCCTTCCAACCTAAACCATTCTATGATTCTATGATAAGTAACATCATTTCACAAAGTTGACTATGTATTGTTGTAATGACTGTCATATCTAGAGTTTACGACAAACAGAATTAGTGTGCAGTGTCTATTTATGTTTCTTCCTGCAGGGGGAATCAATCAGTTCCATAGACTTCCCAGGATATTTGCAGCTTGGTTATTTTTTTTTTTTTAAGTAATATATTTGCTTAAGATTTATCCTGTTCATTGTATTCATCAAGAGATCTTCTCAGTACCCCACGCACCTGAAGGTGTCCCCTCCACATGACTTTTGAGTTGACTATAATGATAATGCAGCCTCTAGAATCAGAGTCCCACTGGATAAAATAATAAGTGGTGACTGCCAATTCAAACATTCCTCAAGAGGAGCAGTTATTCAGGCTTCTAATTAAAATGAAGCTAAAACATTCACTCCTGTGCTTATATTTGACTGGGAATCTCAGTATGATGCACTACTGGAGCAAAGCTGTATTTTTAGTTGTATTGTGAATATGTGAGCTTGTTAAGCAAAAGCTCTGATCAGTGAGGTAAAAACACAAACTGCCTTTCTTTTCTTTTGTAGAATAAGGAAATGTATAACCTCCCCACCCTACCCCAGGAAAAAAAATCAGCCAAAAAAAAGGGAATTAATGCAGGCCTTGCTCTCATTTAAAACACCCATGCCTGAACTGTCATTTCTGTAACAGCAGTAAGTAACAGTGTGAATAAGAACCCATGCTTTCTGTCCTCAATTCTTAAATGACACAGAAAGGAGTAAAATCTGCATTGCTTGTATTGCAGTATGTGTTGTACTGAAGCCATGAGAGTTAGAGTCCTCTTTAGACTTTACCAAAAGGAAGTTGGTTCCAAAACTTAGAACTTCCTTCACATGTCAAGTTTCTGCACATGTAGGTCTTGATTTTGAGTAGATAGAGTCTTTGGGGTGATTTTCTGTGTCATGTGGTTGGAAAACTGGAATAACTCTGTGTTTAGAACACCTGAAATTCTAAATGTGATGCTGGTTGGTGATTATGAACTGTCTGAAGAAATGCATGCAAAATGTGCATTTTACTGATGGCATTCACTCATCTTCATGCTTCCTAGCTCAGTGTGGGTTTTGGTGAGTTTTGAGAAGACAGTGAGTTATTCCACTGGTCTTTAGGCTGCTGAAGGCTATTGGACCTCACTGAAATCTGGACTGGCAATTTTGGTTCTTGTTTTCAAATGCTGAATTTTCAAAGACTGCAGCCTTCTTTTTGATGTGCTATTCATTGATGTTGTACTTGGTAATTAGCTGTCCGAGCCTTTATATATTACTGGCAGGATGAGTTTCCTCTGGGAGCTATTAGTTGTACATAACTCGAAATGAGTAGCTCCTTAATTAGAAGGCATGATGTGTTTTAAAGACCGCTTTGAGGATGCAGTATGGCTGGGGCAGAAATTCTTCACTCTTCTTTTATCTTTCCAATCTTCTCTGCTGGCATTGTGGAGCTGAAGTGTTTCTTCTTTGCATTCTCTCAGGGGAAGAGAAAAATGAAGGTAGCATCAAATAAAAGTCGTCTTAATGTGTGTAAGGGTGGTATATTGAGAGCAGTTATTTATTGCTATACATTTCACCCCATGAGTGGCTGCTATAGCTTTATAAAATCTACTGATACACTTTAAAGTAGTT
The DNA here is from genome assembly GCA_013400475.1 of Tricholaema leucomelas. Lineage (NCBI taxonomy): Eukaryota > Metazoa > Chordata > Aves > Piciformes > Lybiidae > Tricholaema lacrymosa > Tricholaema leucomelas. The sequence goes on along the minus strand of WAAF01018538.1, from coordinate 1,227,247 downwards.
CTGTGCCTTCATTTTTATATATCCATAAATTTTCCACAGCTGTGGATGCTCAGAGGCACGTCTTGTGAAATCCCTGCATTTTATTCAAGGGGGAAGAAAAAGAAAAGAAAAAAAGAGGCAGTAAAAAAGCCCCAAAGAAACTTGTTGACCTCATAGCCAAGTTCTTCTCCAAATACTTCCAGCTGCAGCTAGAGGGATGAGTCATGCTGAAAGCCGAGGAGCTTTTCGAAAAGCCTTTCACTTGGTTCACATGATTTTTACTTTTTTTGGGGGACTTAACATTCCTGTCTGTTTTTCTTTCCTTAAAAAAACCCCAAACGTGAAGGCGAGTCACCCAAGGAAAACCCGTACGAGGATGTGGAGCTGAAAGGCCGTCACGCGGGCCGAAAATCCCATCAGCTCTCCGAGAATTCCCTAGATTCCTTGCACAGGATGTGGACACCGCAGGACAGGAAATACACATCACCTCCCCAGGTAACTGCGTGCCAGCCTCGCTCTCTCACTGCTTGAGGCTTGCGTAAAGCTTCAGCAAGAAAATCAGCCGTAGCACAGGAGGAAGAGGATCTGGTGAAAGAGTGAGCAAATGCGCAAATCACTGCTGGCAATGGTCTGGGCAGCTGTGGCTCAGCTCAGCCCTGTGCTGCAGAACCTGATGGCTCTTGGTGTTGGCTATGGCCTGAGGAGTTAAAGCAGACTCCTTCCACCGGTTGGTTGTGAGTTGGATCTGGCCCTAAATGATTTGTTTGGCTACATCTCCTTGTGAATTGTCTCTGTGTTTGCTGCTAGGCTTTTAGTTGGGATGGGAGGGGGAAAATAAGCTTCTTATTCTTGCCCACGTATTGTTAAGTGAGGCCTGTTGTGCCTTTGCCAGGCTACGTACTTCACATGAGCATGTTTATTGTAAAATTGAGATGGCCAAGTGTGCCCTCCCAATAAATAAGTGAATGATGAGATAATCAGAAAAACCCGAGTGTTTGCATTTAGCAAGGCTGTAGAAGTTGTGTTTACAACAAAAAGATGTGGAACTCTGCAGACTTTCCATTGTGTGGTGAATTTTTCAAAGCAGTCTATTTTTTTTGTGAATGCTCAGAAATACCAGGTTGCTTTTCTTGTTTATAGGATCATTGCTTTCATAAGGGGAAAAAAACAAACATGTTTCATCACATACTTCCTTTTGAGATTCAAAATGCTTTCTAAAGGAACTTTATTTTGTATGGAATCAACAGAAAATCTGCAGCTGAACAAAAGGTGGCAACAGTTGGCATCTTTGTTTTGTAAAAAGACATAGGACAAAACTGAATATATCTTCTTGCCTTTGTGTGCACGGGAACATCACAGTGCAAGAGACAAGAGAACTATCACCAGGGTTCCTACTGTACACCTAGTAGATAAATTGTAAAACGGGTGTTTTCAGCAAAGCTACTCAAAAGGGAACAAGGGTAATTCAGTAGAATAAGAGCAAACAGAAGCTGCAGCCATGGAGAGAATCTCCTAATGTAAGACCACAGCTCTTGGCTATTTGTGCGTTAGCAGGAATTGTGTAGCATCTAGAGGATCCAACAGCCTGTACCATCAGGGCAGGAAACGTACAGGTCCATAGCAAAACAGTGCTCACTGTAAAACACAAAAGAATATACGGATTAAAATGACTTCTGAAGCTGCTCAGTAAATAAGCACTCTGGTGTCTTTGTAACAGCCCTTCCTTTTCTGGCAGCTTCATTTTGAACTACTGCCAGGAGTTTTCCTGCCAGGAGTCAATCCTGCGATAACTACACTGTCATTGTGCTGATATTTAAAGCAGGGAGACACTAAGTGCAGGTCAGCTATGGGCCTGGGTAATTCTTCAATGACCAGAAATAGAAAACTCTCAGTTTCCTGAGGAATGAGAGCTTTTGCAATGATGTATCACCCAGTTTTTCCATCATAGCAACACAGCTGGATTAGCAACTTGACTTTTTGGTCATGGATGATGGCAAACAAGATGGAAGAGATCAGAAAGTCAACAGATTTACAACAATCATCTTCAAAAAGAATTCATTTCATTATACTATAGATTGCTGCAGATTTTCCTGGCATGTTAACCTGTGCTAAGCAGAGACCTCAGAAACACTGGTTTGTGGTCAGTTTGGATTCTGCTGGGTCTTCTCTATTCCCATTCGTTATTTTCAGTTTTTGAAGCAATCTGATATAAAAAGAGAGTTTTACTGATGACATTATATTTGTGATGCTAAATGCATATAGAAACACCTGTGCTTACCCCTAGATGGTATGATGCTGTAACAGCAGAACAAAGGGGACATTTATTAGGACAGGGTTATAGCTTGTAATATAGCTAATAGAGTGTTAGTAAATGCCAGCTGTCAGCTGTTGGACATAATAGTACATTTTCTAGACATGCTGCTTAGGCTTCTGACGGTGTTTGTGTTGGGGAGAAGGCACAGGTACCTGGCCTTGCCAGTGATTAGGTCTCAGAGCTGGATGGAGCTGCTCAAAGGACTGCTCCAAAAGAGTTCCAGTTTTCTAAAAATAGCTTGTACTTGGGGCTTATCCTGTCAGTAAGGCTTTTCCTTGCCTCTGCAATGAAAACGGTTTTGTGTTGTAAAAGGAATTCTTTGAGAATGCAGGACAAAGCTATCATTATTTCTCTGCATGTTGGCAGATCTTAGAATATCTTAATACCACGGAAATTTAGCAAGTTTTATTTTCTACTTCCTTTCTCTAGGATAAAAAAGGCAACTTCATTGTAATTGCACAGAAATGCACCGAAGCCAACAGTTCTATGGTTTTAGAACAAGCCCCACATGTAGGCCTTTGTCTCTTCACTTTGGCTTCTTTGTGCATATCCCGCAGAGCAGTGGCTTACCTGGTGGTGAGGCCACTACTCACAAAGAGCTGCTTCTGCACTGTGTTGCTGAGGAGAGGGAGAGCTCAAGCTGTTCTTGTTCCTGCAGCTACCTTCGAAGCCCAGCAGCCAGTCTCTGCGCATTGGGAACTGGTCGGAGAGGAAGAGCCATCGCTTACCACGGCTGCCCAAGCGGCACAGCCACGATGACATGCTGCTGCTGGCTCAGCTTGGCATTCCCTCTTCCCCTTCCAGCCTCAATGAGGACAGCTTGAGTACCACAAGTGAGCTGCTGTCTACACGACGGGCCAGAAGGATCCCAAAGGTACTGGCAGGTGACCAGGCTTATCAACCTGTGCAAAAGAGCTTGCAAATTTCCATCCAGCCTTTAGCTGTCACTGAGAGCTGTTTTAGTATCCTCAATGAAAACTGAGCCTGAAACAGAAACAGTAACTCTCAGGAGCCAAGACATACTCCTGACAGTAATCCCAGCGTCTTGTTGAGGGCACTAAACTTATCTCATTAGTCTTATTTTATCATCTCATATATTTTTGGATAGACAGGTTTACTGAGAGTTAAAATTCTGACTAGAGCTAACTAAAGCCAGTACTAGTAACTCACTTCAAAATACTTTTGTAGATAAGGATAAGATTAGAGAAAGTAGATAGAATACTTCTGAAGTAAAGTGAGTACAGCATGACTTGCAAGAAGAAGAGAGAAGTTTGTGTGGAAGCTCATGGGACATGAGCTTCAAAGCAGATGGTTTGCTCTGTAACCAAAAAAGGCGTAAAGAAAGTTAGGGCCATCTCCTTCTGTGCTCATTTGAACACACTAAAATCTCAGTTCAAGAAAAGTGCTAACACATGTGTTAATCTTATATCCAAAATCAGAATATGGTCTTGAGGTCTATGAGATTGTTGCAAATTTGGATACAGCTAATGGGTTACTGTTACTGCAAATAAGAGGCAAACAACAGCACAGAGAGAGAAGAATGAGGTGATAGAGCTTAACATCTACATTTGAATCCCCAGGCTCATGCCTTTTATTGCAGATGCTGGCAAGATTTTTGAAAATGAGGTTTATGTTTCTGAGATCTTTAAACCAAATATCCATAGCTAAATGATTGAGTTTCAAAATAAGTCTTGAACAAATGAGATTCAAAAGAGGAGAGGTAAGAAATGCGTTTGGAAATAGGAAAGGCTTTGAATGGTTCAGCTGGCCTACCATCTGTGGACAAAGTCTTTCTTTGCATAGATTAATTCAAAATGTCCTGGTAGAAGTGTGTTTGATTGCTCTCTTATTTTGCAGCTTGTCCAAAGAATAAATTCCATCTACAGTGCAAAAAGAGGGAAAAAACGACTGAAGAAACTTTCGATGTCCAATATTGAGACAGCATCCCTACGAGGTATGACACGAGCATCGTGGGTCAGTGAATCCACTTCAGTGTCACAGTATTAATGGATTCCCTTCTTTGCTGCACACCTGCCTCAGGCTCTACTTTAGACCTTTCTTCAGAGAACAGCGATAACTTTCTGTCTACAGGAGAAGAAAATGGGGATGAGCTAAAAATGAAGGAGAGTAACAGCACAGACAGGATCAGCTGCTGCTTTAGTTCACTTTTTGAGTAATTTGCTACTGTAAGTTTTGTCCAGAAATCACAGCTTTGACCTTGTAATTAATTCATGCTTTTTGTCCTCGCATTGTCAGAGTAGCTCAGACTGCACTTCAGACTGCTTCTGAAAATAAGTATGCAGGCCATGTTTCTAGTAGGAGTACTGCAGAGCCTGAATGCAAGAATGCCTCAGAAATACATCTTGTCATAGGTTTACTTCTGCATATTATTCTCACTCAGTTTGGTGAGTTCTGGTGATTGAAGAAGTTGCCCAGACAGACAAAGCTGATAAGGTTTTTGCTGACTTCTTTAGGGCTGCATGACTTATGTTTTTTTTCAAACTTATTTTTGCTTCCTCCCTCCAAAAAATAAAGTCTGCAAAAGAAGAGGAAGAGTTGAAATCCATTTTCCAAATGCCATATTTATCTCTGTAGCTTAGCACAGATAGGAGGGTTCAGTGCAACCAGTTGCCATAATGGATAATGGATTTTGCAGTTTGATCAAAACAAAGTACTTACTCTAAGCAAAATGGAAGCTTATCCCAAGCAAAACACAATCTAAGGAGCTATTTGAACTGTGTATTTCAAGATATTTTAAAACTGAGGAGTGAGCATACATGGATCACAAGGCTTAGTGTGAGACAAAATTTTTCCCAGCTTCCCCACACTAAACCAAGTTTGTTTGCTTGGGTTTTACATTAACTGATCTATCTCTTCTGCAGATGACAACAGTGAGAGTGAGAGTGACTCCGATGACAGGTTTAAAGGTAAGGGATAAGCCTTGAACAACTTGTAGGCAGCCACCATCACAGACCTTATCAAAGTACATTCTCTTCCTGCTGTATGTTGCTCCTGTCCATGGCCTTCTATTTTCATGCCTGAAGTATACTAACTCTATTGCTGCAGAGCTCATGGTTTCCAACACGGGAGCATGAATGTGGAAAGCAATGACCAAACGAGCTGTGAGGATCTAACAAGGATTTGGCAACTGTGTCATATAATGAAGAACAGGACCTTTGATAGATTTGCTTTGTCAGCCATTTCACAAATGCTGATGTTTTCCAGGCTGACTACTGGGTGCAGACTTGGAGGAATGAGATTGGATAAATATGCTCTCTCCTTATTCATACACTGCTTTAAGTGTTTACTGCTAGCTGCCCTTGGAGGGAGGACCCTGGGTCTGATCCAGTGTAGCCATTCTTATACACTTTTATAGGTCTCCAAATTGTACAAATTCCTTTATCAGCACCTGCACAAACTCTGCTTCAGCCAGGCCAGTAAATTAGTCCTTCCTTTTCAAGAGTCACGATACGCAGAGAGAACTGTAAAAAAACTGAAGGCAGCTACAACAGATTTTATTACTAAAACCCTATCACGTTGTTAGGCAGGGGGGAAAAGACCCCAGGAGTGCTGAACTGTGGTTATAAGATAATGGGCAAGCTTTTCTATCCACTGCAGATGTCACCTGCTTACTGTTCATGCAGCAAAACTTGCTGGAAAATGATTGCTGTTGGTAAGATGACTGTTAGGGTAGTGGCTTCTTCTGTTTCACCTCTTGCAAATATGGAGCATTGGCCAGCTGTCTAGGGCTGTTTCAAGGCAGGACAAGGCAGTTTGTTTCTTGGGACTTAGCCTCCCTAGTTGTGCCAAGAGGGCACCCAAGAGCCACATGTTCTGTCTCTTCCAACCTTGGTGATATGTGAGACTGTGACTAAATGTCTGTGTTGAAGCAGTTGTATGATGGCTGGTCAGAAGGGGCTTTCCCTTTCTGTCTGTCAATTAATTACTGCTGTGATCAAGTGCTTGCCACATTGTATTTCCCTGTCCCAAGGGAAAGTCTGCCTTTGCAGGCTGTGGACAGCATCAATGGCTATAGCTTTTAAAGGATTGACATGTGCTGCTAATAATGAATTTGCTATTGCACAAAGACTCTGGTGTGAAGAGGTGGGGAACACCATGCAGGAAGCTAATTTTACTTGGCTGTTTTCTGGTACTGCTCTCCCAGAACTGGTAACAACCTTACTGAACTAGTTGCCATTGACAAGTTACTGGATCATGGCACATCTTTGAGCTGGGACTGGGCATGAACATGCATTGCCCCTCAGTCAAACTGATGCAAGTAAAGCAATGCCCACAGGAAGTAATTTGTACCTCATTCCTTTCCTTCCCCCTTTCCCCGGAGATAGTCTGGTCAAGCCACAAAACAATGCCTGTGCTGTAGAAAAGGAGAGAATACACCTTCAATGGTTATGGTTCTTAGCATAAAGCTGTGCTATGCAAGGACATGTCACAGAACTGTTTTTCACCAATGTAAACCAGGTTCAAGTCAGGCCTGAGATGTGCCACCCTGGAGCCCTAGTGCACACCCACGTAAGGGCTGATTGTCTAGTTTTGCACGTGAGGGAAAAATCAGAGTTTTGGCAGGGTAACAGGAACTGCAGATCATTTCAGTGACTTAGTCTTGCGTGACTTCAATACGTGAAGAGAGTTTTGATTTATGGGTGTGATTAGTGAGGGAGACTACAGTATGAAGGTTTGCTTTGGAAAGGAAAGCATGGTCAGAATAGTGTGCTGATGAGTTGAAAGGCCTTGTGAATGGCTGTGGCCTTCCTCTTAGATGTTACAGTCATAGGTAATGATTTGTCTCTTGTCTCTGTGTTTTAAAATGCCAGCTCACACTCAGCGTCTAGTACACATCCAGTCAATGCTGAAGAGGGCTCCAAGTTACCGGACCCTGGAACTGGAGCTGATCGAATGGCAGGAACGGGAGTTATTTGAGTACTTTGTGGTAGTGTCACTGAAAAAGAAGCCCTCTAAAAACACTTACCTCCCAGAAGTGACTTACCAGTTTCCCAAGGTAAAACGATAGTTCTTGATCTGGTACGATCAATCAAGCGAACAAGTGTGAAAATGAATAGAAATCTGCTTTTTAAATGGGGTTCATCATTCAGCTTTCATAATTGTTCCAAAGTGTTGCAAAGTGAAGACCACAGAAAAGGCAACTGAAAGCTTTCCCTGTTTGCCAGTTAATCTTTTTTCAGTGCTGGAGAGTTTGGCATGATATTAGCTGCTTTAAAGACTGTGTCTAAATTCAATTTCTAAGCTTTTCACTTTAAACTTATGTTGGCTATATTAGGACTTGTTCCAATACTCACTGAAGTCAGTGGAAAGATTTTTGCTGATCTATGGCATGTCTGTTGTGCTCTTGCAGCAGAAAGGAATGTGAGTGTTTTAAGTGGCCATTGTGCAACAAGGGAGTTTGGGGCAATTACTCTTTTTAAATAAACCCAGCAGTGATTATTTCTATTTTACTAGCACCCATAAGCCTGTCCTGGGGTCATGCCTCACTCTGTCAAGCACAAATAAAGAACAAGCTGATGGCCCCTTGCTCCTCAGAGCTCATTATGAACCCCCTCTCATGAGAGGAGCTGTGCAGCTGGTGCTAACAGGAACTGACTGAACCTCACTTGCCTGTCCTGCAGCTGGAAAGACCAACCAAGCAAATGCGTGAAGCGGAGGAGCGTCTCAAGGCTATCCCTCAGTTCTGCTTTCCTGATGCCAAGGACTGGCTCCCTGTCTCTGAATACAACAGGTAAACCCTCTGCTGCTCCTCTGCTGCAGTGTTGATGGAGTGCATCTGGAGCAGCTGCAGGCTTGCCAATGCCCAATTAAGGAAGTAGCAGTTTAAGTCTTGGCCACTTCAGGCTCAAACAGCTGTATTTATTATTTTTATTTTTGGGGGGTAAAGCGTTGTATTATTTTTCTTACTCTTTCTGCCTGCCTCACAGTCTGATGTGGCTGAGGTGATGAGATTCGAAGGTTCCTCTCAGTGTTAAACCCAAAAGCATAAATGGAATGATTTAAAGCAAATCTTCAAAGGGACGGGGCCTTGTCCAGCACCTGTCCTAGTGCTTGTCCCTGAGTGCTTGTCTGAAATTGCAGGATACTTCTTCGTTTGGCTCAGTAAGGGGCATACAGTAGTTGAACACTGCCCTCAAAATCTTTTGCAGTAGAAAGGGATCGAGAAGTCACTGACATTTGGCACTCACCTCATGTCACAATAAGCTGGGTTATCCAGAGCTGTGTGGGTATTTTTTTCTCTATTGATGATGGAATTTTTCTAGAGAACATATTCAGATAACGGGCAGGGGGAAAGAAGACCCCTCCCAAAGGTAGAATCTCTCAGTGGCTAAGGCAGTATCCCTTTCTAAATGATCTATCTCATAGTTATGCTGTGGTTCTGATAGTAAGGTCTGGGTAATTTATTTTCTTCTAGTGAAACCTTCTCTTTCATGCTGACTGGGGAGGATGGGAGCAGGCGGTTTGGTTATTGTAGGAGACTCTTGGTAAGTACATCACCTTCACCTCAAAAAGCAAAATCCTGTAAATAACTCAAAACCATAATCTGACCTTTGAGGGTGTCTCTCACAGTTTTAAAAGAAAATGGAGTTACCCATTTGAAAATTGGAGATGTACCAAGCTCAACTAAAATAAGAACTTGCATCGTCTGTCTCACTCAAACAGATCCCAAGTTGCATGGAAATGCCTAAGGATGTGGAAAGTTTCTTGTGTACACAGTTAGTTTTTAAATGCTGTGTAGCACGTGCTTTCAAGCAGGATCAGAAATACCATAAAACTGCAAACAAAGGCAAATGTGGCATTACTGACCATCTGCGGGTTGCATTTCTCTCTTGGACAGCTGCTTACATCTCCAAAGTACTCTGACAGCACTAAGTAGTCTGCAGCAGGTCTGTAATGCATGTAAATAAACCACCCTGTTGAGTAGGAAGGCAACACTAGTGGAGAACATGCCATCATCACCACTTGCTCAGGAGCATGCATGAGGCCAGTGCTGGGAAGTTGACGTTCTCAGGCTTCTTTTCAGTCCTTATGACTGAGAGTGGTCAGCTGGTGATGCGGGAACCAGACTCAGCCTACCAGACACTTTTGTCTCCTGACCTGGAAGATCACTGGTCACCTGATAAATTACGTTGTCATTGGTAAACAGCAGTTGCCTACGCTCAGTTGGAGAGCTTAGATGAATATTGCATACTGCAGGAACATTTGGTGTACTTTCTGTGCAAAATGGAGCAGCATCCCAAACTTGAAAAGAGGTACATGTAAGACACTTTCCCCTTCCTCCCCTCTCTGCCGTGATTTCCCACCTTTCCAGGCATGGAGTGCCTGCCTTCAGTAGCTTTCAGTGGCTTCCAGTAGATAGTGCAGTTTGCTGTTACTAGAACAGCTCTCTTCATCCTGCATGCTGCCAGTACCTGACCCTGCCCTTACCCTGCTCATTGTCTGTGGGAAAGCTCCTTGTCGTGCAGACAGCAGATGCTGTGCCTGGGAGGTATTGCTGTGTGTGGCTCCTCTATTTGTAAGAGGTTTCCTTTAAACTAACAGAACAGAGACCTTGTTTATCAGTTCTGTGGGCGGTATTTGCCATAGGTAACATCACAGAGACTCACTCTGTATAAAACAGCAGTGGGCTACAACAGAGTTTATGTGTGGAAAGTGGGGCTTGTGCTGCACAGGGCTTAGCAAGTGAGTGATTCAGAGGAAAATGAGTGGAGCACCTAGAAGATATCCTTGCCGCTGAAAATAAGCATAACAAGATGTAGAGCAGCTGAACAATTCAATTACTTAGTAATGTGTTATGATGTAAAAGGATCTTTGGGAAAAAACAGCAACAAAACCTCAGAAAATGTTGTCTAGAATTTAATTATAGAATGTTTTCACTCTACCAGGTAGAGGTAGCTTAAGACTTGGATATTTCTGGGAATGTTAGCATGTTTGGAAACATGCAGAGCTCACACTTGTGAGATGCAAAACAGTTGATCCTGGACCAGACTGAGACTGAAATCATCAGCCTCAATAAAAGAGATGTATACACATGAGTGTCGAATCACTTACTCAGTGAAGGCTTTTTTCACTCACAGCTCACTGAAATCCACCCTGCATTAAAGGCAACATAAAAATAGAACACTGATTTCCAGCTGGTGCAGAAGATAGGTTAGCATGGTAGGAAATCACAGTATTACCAAGGTTGGAAGAGACCTCATAGATCATCAAGTCCAACCCGAAATACCAGGAGCGAATGAAATCCATACTGTACACTTGTATATAAATGGTGTTCTGAAAGACAGTATTGGAGGTTGTTTTTGTCCTCCACTGACTATGGCAAAACTCAGTCAATCAGATAGAAAGAAATAATTTTAGAAAGGGAAAAAGCAGTACTGTCTTGCTAATCTAATAATCATAAAGCCCTGGGAGATCATTTGATTTAGGATATTTCATTTGGTTCCAAAACCTGACATGTAGAAGCTGATGTGTCTCATCTCACTGGTACAGTAGGTACAGCCTACCCAGCACAAGAAAATGAGATGATACCAGTGTATTTTACCAACTTGTCCCTTTTTGGAGCAAATTCTACAGTGCCTTCTGAGAGCAAAACTAGCACAGTCCGGGGCTTAGAAAGAGGATTTTGGCAGCTGCAGAGAAACATCTCAGTATTTCTCCTGGTAAAATGGTGAAAGTAGTGGAGATCCATCATTTTTGGACTTCTTCTGTCTTGTTGGGAGAAATGGTGGAATTTGGGTTGGTACCTGAAGTGCCTTGTCCCTGTGGTACCACTGTGCTCACAGAGCCTGACCATTTCTGGCTCCCTGCAAATGCATGGGCGGAACAGCCTCACCGATGTGTACCTGAGTGGTATTTCTGATCACAGTCATGTGCCTCCTTTCTCATTTGATGTATGCAAATACAGAGTTTGTACAGGCAGCAGGGAGCCGTCAACTTCTGCAGGCACTGTTTATATGCCAGAAGCTTGAGCTCTAACATGGATTTTTATATATGGGTGTCCAATTCTTGAGCGGTTTCTGAACACTTGAGTCAGGGTGGATCTGATGTCCAGGAGTGCACAGCATCTCCTCTGCTGAATCCCATTTCTGACTCACACCTTCTGTCAGATGCAATAACCATAACCTGGGAACTCTGCACAGGTTTTGGCAAACATTACATGAGAGGAAGGTGAGGCTGTACGGTGTAATATAGAACTGTAAGAAAACTAAGATCGTTATAAACTGCTCTGCTTCAAGACAAACCAAATGCCATATAGCTAATGCCTTAGAAAATATTCCCCAGCTGTCCTGGTGAGGGAATGCTCTTATCAGAGAGATGTCTCACACCTTCTAGAGCACTTAGCACTCTGCAGCAGCAGGCTCCATTACACAGTGGGCCAACCAGCACAACCCTGTCAGGAGAGCTGTCTGTGTCTTCTGCAGGGGCTGGCATTCTGATTCCTTTCTTTGTGAAACAATTACTTTTTGTCAGCCTTGTTATCTTTTGGCATGTTGGGATATGAACAAACTGCTCCACTTTTTATTTCTGCCTTCAGATTTCAGATTCTTCCAGATCTCCTTTTTTTTGGGGGTGTGTATGCTAAAACCTTTCCAAAACCACCTCAAGGGATACTCAGTGACAATTATGTTCTGTTTGTACTACAAATCCTGTACTGTATCCCCTTTAAATGTATTTGTATTATTTAGTTTGATTTTGGAACAGGATTAGAATGGAATGTAACTTATGTTACCACAGCAAACAAGCTGCACTTCCCTAGACAGTATGGACATTTCCAGCTAGGTCTTGATACCTCCATGGCAATCAAATAACAGCTTTCCTAATGACTTGGTGAGAGAAGCATGCACCTTCACATAAAAAGAAACGGGTTAATGTTTAATAGAGATACTAACTCACTATTGTGCCCTTTTACTGCACGTATGACTTCTTTAATAATGCAGGTTAATTTATCTTTCTTTTCATGCTCCTTAATCTTCACAACTTGCTAGGCTCTTTTCTAAAGCAGTTCCTTGGCTGTGGCTCTGTGATACACACATGTCAGCAGCAAAGAGGATTTGAGCAGTACCTGCTGAAGGCTTAGCCTCACCTGGCCAATCACAGCCCCGTTTTACACTCTCTGACCTCTCATATAAAATTCTCTTCCAGCACTTTTCTAAGCTAAGACAAGCTGGCCCCAGGAGTCAGTGGAAGAGCAGATGCCTGAACATGAAGTGTGTACATTAAACCACAAAATACAATCATTAGGGTGAAACTATTTCATCCTGATGCGCTGAGACAGGAGAAGGGGTTTTGTTGTACTGTGAAAGCAACTTTTGTGGGATGCAAAATAATGTTTATGGAACTGAAAAAGGTTCCCAGATCTTCCTCTTGCCACACTCCCTTTGTCCTGTGCTCCCTCAAGCACCATTGACAGCCCTGTGCCCACTGGGTGCTCTGGCATTAAAAGCTCATGTTTCATACATAACAAGAAGACTTGAAGACAAGCTTTTGGATCTAAAACACCCACAGTTTTCTCGTGGTCCAAATTTGGATTGTCATTAACAAGGAATCAAGAGCTGCACAGAAGCTGGCTTGTGACTGATACATTCATTTTGGTCTCTCAATATTTGGATTCCTGATGCCACTGAGGAACATCCTTGTTTCTGGATATGTTGGTCTGCTGGTGAGGCTAGTACTTGTGTGACCATGAAGAAGTGATTATGTTAGACTTAAGAGAGTGATGATCTGACCGGACACAGCAACTTGGTTTCTTCAAGTCTAACTTTTTACTCTCTATATTTGTAGGTCTGTCACTGTTTAAATTAAGCCAGCAATAAACCAGCAAACTTCCCAAGAAGGAGCTTTGCAGGGTTCTAAGTATTTCTCTCTTTCTGAAACTGCCAAGCCTTACCTAATAGATGCAGAAAAATGTTCATAGGAAGCATCTCCTTTATCTTCTTGATATTGTAATTTTAAGCAATGCATCCCATCAGCTTATGTGTGGCTCTTATGCAATTGAGCAGGAGAAATGTGCTGGAAGGTTTATTCAGGAATAACATGTTTCCTTGGTCAAGCTTTGGACTGAGTCTGCATCCTTACACTGCTCCAAGATCAAGACAGTCCTAGAGCCAGGTAGAATTGCCATAGTGTCCTTTTCACTCTCCTGCAGAAGCAAATAACCATTACACAGTATGTGTGTGTGTACACAGCACTTGCATTGCCACTTAAAGTTAAACATTTTTATGTGTTATCTCTTTTACATGACCATGCTTTAATTACAACCAATTGCAATTTGAAGCATTTACAGCTCTGGTCGCCAAAGGAGAGAGGAGGATTATGTATGAGCTTTGCAAAGGTCACTTCCTTCAGACAAATCAGCTGCTGCTGTGCATTTGCGATGGTCCTCTTCCACCCTGGGGCAGCCTTTAGTGCTTCCTTCACTTTTCCTACTAATGTCTCTGGGGAATTATTTCGAAGATCTGAGGTGAGGTGTCCTGCCCCATTTTGGGGCAGAAGGAACACAGGCCTCCTGGAGTCTTCAGGCTGATGCTAGTTGGCGTTTTGCTACACTTGTGCTTCTTTGAGATAGCAGGCAGGACTATGGTGCCTATTCCTCTTTCATGCAGTTCATGAGTCTGGTTTTGCTGCCTATCCTGGGAGAAGAAATGCAGAAGGGAAAACTTGTTTGGCCCCCACTGCTTTGGTTCCTCTCATGTCAACATGTTAGGGCTAGCATTCCCCTATTGTTTCCTGGGCTATGAAACCAGGAGTTTTCCTGACACCTCACAGCCTCCCCATTGACTTAAAACTCCCAAAGCACTGAGCTGTGTGTCTGAAGGGCTGGTGAGTATGCACACTGCAGGGACACAGGCATGTGCAGTGTGTGAGAGACTCAGCGCTGTGCCAGACTGGAGGAGATCTCAGAAGGCTCTCTTGGATTTCAAGCACATGGACAGAGAGGTGTGATTTGAAAGAGAAAATGGCAGGCTTATTTTTTGCAGCAAAAGCTTCATGTTTCTCCTGCCAGAGCAGGTTTTGAAGTGGGCTTTATTCAGTAAAATTCAGACTAAACTCACTGTACAGAATACTGTCTGAGCCTCTTGCAGATCAGCCCTGATGAAGATCTCAGCTCCCCCATCTCATTGCCAAGTTCTTGTCAGTTTATATTCAGCCTCTTGGGAAACAGTCTTGTTATCAACAAAACTACTTAGCATTTTCATTTGTGATACTGCACTACATCTGAAAATATCCTAAGCTCCATGGAAACAAATGGAAAACAAATCAAACCCCAAACATTATCCCCTCTATCCCTCTTCTTCTAGGAGGAGTGCAGTGTGTCAAGGCAGAGTCACTCAGATGCCTCTCAGCTATGTTACTCTACCAGCTTCCCTGAACTGGAACTTCATTGTGTAGAAGAATGAGCCCTGGAGGACAGAACTCCAAGGCTTTGTTCACTACCTTGTAGAGCACACAGCCTACAACTTGAAAGAACTATCTTCAGGGAAGAGGGGAGATTAAACTAGTACTGTTGTCCAGTCCCAGTACCCAAGTCTCCCCTAGAGAAGAGAGATGAGTTCAGGCAGAGAAAAGAGGAGTGTCAGGTCCCATACAATGTTTTTCTGGGAAAGAAGCAAACTGAAGCACAACGAGCAGGTGTTTTAGATCTAGCTTTGAGGTGTAAACTAATGGCTGAGAGGTGAGGTTATGTGAAGAGCTGTTAGTGTTAGACATTTGAGAAGTCCTGCCTCTCAGAGTGGCTCTGCCTGAGGCTTTTGCTTGCTACCTTTCAGAGATGATTGGTGTGCATCTGGGAGGCTGTGCTGTTCGCAGGAAAACGTCTCTGAAATAACAGAAAAGGCTGTTCTATACGATTAGTGCAAGGAGGGAAGGAAGAATCCTAGCTCCCAGAGACATGTAGTCTTTAAGACATTTGAAAGCAGTGATATTTCATAAAGGAGAATCTTTGAGTAAGCACTAAGCAGTTATTGTTTCTGGTCTTATAGATGACCCAGGAATGTGATGTTTTTACTGGCAGTCAGCGAGACAGCTCTTGGTTGGGAGCTATCCAAGGCTTCTGGCATGGCTTCGGCATTCCTGCAGATTTGACACAATGATTTTAACCAAAATCCCACATGCTTGATATAATCACTCAGTGCCTTTAGAAAGGATTTTATACCTAATATGGACAAAAAAGGGCTCTGCTTTTTCAGAGATGTGACGTGTAGCGAGCAGGTTTGGATCCAGAAATAGACTGCCTCATCTGTATTCACTTAGCTTTGGTATTTTATTTTCTTTGTTGTGATCTTTATTATAATAGGCAGGCACCTGCTGACTGTCCAAGTTTAGAGTGCAATATTTAGATTTAAAAAGCACAGCCACCCCTCAGCTTCTCTTGGTTGACGTCTGTGTGACATGTGAATGTCAAACCCACTGTGGGGAAGTTAATAACTGCATCAGCAGTGTCTGATGATGGGACAAAGATGGAAACACACTGATCTTGTATGTGGATACAGAGAAGATGATTAGCCAGTTTGGCTGAATGTACAAGTGGGTAGAAGCTGATGGAAACTGAGTGTGCTCCCTTATCACAGTTGTGATTAACAGAGATGATTCTGTCACTGCTGCACATGAATAATGTATGGCTGTGCAAAGAGGTTAAATGATGCCAAGTGACTCTTAAAGCCCCTTTTCATCCAGGCAGCACAAGCAAAGCTGACTCCACGAGATTCAGGGAATTAGGCACCCTTGCCTGTTGTCTCAGAGCCTAGTTTCCATGTTTTGCTGCTGGGGTACTGGGGTTTGCTAATGTACCTTCAGTCACTAGCTGGATGTCATGGATGTAGCTCCAGGACCTCTTTGCTTTGTGTCTTGAGGCTATAAGTGATTGTGTCTGAAGTCAACAAGCTGTTGAGTTAAAATAAGAGCCCCTGGGAAACACAGCCTGCTGATCTGGTGTAAACCAGTTGCAACTACACAAAACCAGAATGCCGATTGCAGCTTATTGGACATAGAGTGGGAAGCTGCTATGCATGGATGTCATTGCTGTCTGCACATATGGTACACGTGCAGGACACAGGCAGACAGCTTTCTGCTCTAAGGACTTGCCAGTGAGGATGCTTTTCTGAAGATGCTCAACACTGGCTTAGCTCTACTCGTTTTCCATCAAATAAGTAGTGGTACCCTTCTTTCACATACAGCACTAACAGGCCTTTGCCTGAGGGCTGCAGAGTCCATAGAGGACCATTTAAACCATTTGCTTCTCTAGGAAGCACCTTCAACAGGATTGTTGTAGAGAATACTCTTGATAGTTTTTTGTTTGGTTGGTTTTGGTTTGTTTGTTTGTGAGTTGGTTTGTTGTTTTGGCAGGGAGGAGAGTGGAGGGGATGTGCATCATGATGTGAATCCATACTGGAGTTATTTAAGCGTTTCATGTTTATCATGCATTCTTCTGAGGAATTCATAGAATCATGGAACAGTCATTTAGTTCATGCAGCTTGCCTTTAGCTCTGTGACCTTGCTTGCTGCAAATTCAACTCTCTGAATATTGTGAAGTGGGAAACTAAAGTTATCATAACCTTCCTTAGGATCGTAGTTCTCATCTTCTAGTACGTGGGCTCAGGGTGGCACCAGTCCTTGTGCTGCAGCAGAAGCAGAGGACCATGATAGCACAAGCATGAGTTACAGTCCAGGTTAAATGTGCTTTTATGGCTGCAAGCTGGAGTGATACTAGAATACGTCTCCAATGTGCTGTGATTTCCAAGTGGATAAGCACTGTTTACACTCTTGGGTTTGCTGTCTTATGGAAGAAATAGGATGCTTTCCCAGGAGGGGCTGTTTTGATGGAGAAATGGATAGTGAGAGATGTCATATGATGGCCAACTGTGTGACCAGAGAGAGAAATGTATTTCCTTACAGCCCCAAATTAATGTAGAGTTTCAATCTCCTTTTCACTGTTACCAGCCAAGTGGAAAAGGCCCACGCTTACCTGAAGTGTATTGTGTCATCAGCCGGCTGGGATGCTTCGACTTATTTTCCAAGGTAAGAAGATTATTGTACTTTTTTCTTTTCAATACTGCATTTAAATTCAATTGTTTACTGAGATGTATCTGCAAGGATGAACCAGACAAGAAGAATTCCTGTCTCTAATGGGAGATAACTGTAATTTACAGGTGCTGTTTTGGGTATCCCTATTCTTTGGTTCATCAAATAATGTCTTAATACTTCTGTGACTGAGGCAGCACTTGATTCAAAGAACATCTGGGTGTCTGTGTGATCTGGCTGACTGAAGTTGTTTCCATTGTTTTCTGAAGCCCTTCTGTGCTGAGCTGTAATTCTTGGCATCCACAGTTCGGATGATGGGCCAGTACCACTTTTACTGCATACCCTGTGGAATGATGAGGTTAAGAAAGGAAGATTATTTGATAAGTGAATTCTATATGCTTAATTCTGTTGAGTGCTAGGAGGCTAGGAAAGATGGATAAACTTTTAACTGGCCTCTGCATTAAAGATTCCAAAGCTGCATCGTGTGCTGCTGTGGTTTACCCAAGCTAATACATCTCTTGACAAGAGTTTTAAGACAGCGAGCAGGGTATTGCAGTTAAACTGAGAGACTGAATAGCCACAGAAACAGTTAACTGCCAACCAGCTCCAGAGCCACAAGCATTCTTCCTTTGTGAGACAAAAAGTTTTAGTTAACTGTTAATATTTCTGATTGATTAAAAATCTAAAGTTTCTCTTGAGACGTTAGTTTAGGACCTCCTGCTCCTCTGAGAACAACATCTAGCGAGCACTCAAAGTATTGTATGGGATTTGCTGGTGATCTGTGGACAACAATGAGAGGTTTAATGTCAAATGGCTGCCTTCTCCTTTTCCAATTTCAGTACAGTGTTCACAGAAATGTTGTTTTATTTGTCTTTGGAATGGGCTGCCCAGGGAGGTGGTGGAGTTGCCATCCCTGGAGGTGTCCAAAAAAGACTGGATGAGGCACTTAGTGCCATGGTCTAGTTGATTGGACAGGGCTGGGTGATAGGTTGGACTGGATGATCTTGGAGGTCTCTTCCAGTGTGGTTGATTCTATGAATTTGCCAGAGGTTTTCACTCGGGATAAATCTTACAGAACTCACACGGATATTTTCTTGTTCATTTATACAGGAATGAAGTTGACAAGATGCAAATCATTGGTGTTAATAAAAATCTTAGAGTTTCTATGATCTAATAATCATACACAATGGCATCTACAAAGCAGGTTTCAAGTTTTTCTAGCTAAAACTTGAACACTCAGTTGCACATTCAACTTTCATTCAGTTGAAGTGCTCCTCATTTGCATTGTGAAGGTTGTTTGGACAGAGATATGACACATACATGGCCCCCAACTCCAGCAACATAAAGCATCAAACAGTGATTGCAGAAAAGCAAATATGTGTTGGCCATGTTACAAGTGTGTGCTGGCCATGTGCAGGAGCACTACAGGTCCCAGAACATAGCCTTAGCCCATTACTACTTCCCATTTGGGCAAATGGTTGCATTTGGTGGGGGATAGTTGTTATGCTGCAAATAACATCAAGAATGAAATTCATAACTTCATCTATGGTTATCTGCCATCTCCAGGGAGCAGAATGCAGGCTGTCTATGTAGAGTCAGCTTTGCTTTACTTAGATCTTTCCTATGTCTGGGGTTCTAATTAAATTTCCCAGAGACTCTAATAATTTTGATAGAATCGATGACAATTTATATTAATTGCTCTTCCCTCTCCCCTCCCTCCTTCCCCAGAGAAAGGAATTGGAAGTGAGAGGAAAAGGTAAGCCCACCCAAATAAATCAGTCTCATTTGATTTGGAAGTTAAAAAGGAAAACAAGTTTAACAATAACTTAAAAAGGGTATCAAAGGTAGGGAGATTACAAAAGGTGTAGGGAAGGAAGAATAACAAATACAAAAAGGTATGAATACGACCCGAGTTTGTGATGGTGATGACCACGTGTGTGGAGGGATGCAGGGAGAGCTGGAGTGTGGTCCTGAGAGGGCTGTGGAGGGATGGAGGGAGAGTCCGAGAGAGAGAGAGAGAGAGAGAACAGGAAGTCCCCCTGCTTTTAAGGGACAGGAAGGGGGAGTGGGCTAACCATCACCTGGGGGTGTCCAGGGGTCAGGATCACCTGAGGTCAGGTTTCGAGTTCAGGGACACTCCTCCTGGAGTGTTAACTGTATACACTATGTTGTAGGGAGGAAGGGGAAACTGCACCAGTGAATGCCTCTGTTGGCACTTGTTGTCACTAGCTATCATCATGAGTCACCAGCCTGTGCTCAAGTGTCTTTTAATGTTCTGTTTCAGTGGAAAGCATTTCCAAGAGAAACAAGGGAAAATGCCTGGCTCAGACCCACTAGCTTTTGTATGGCCTTTCCCTCTTAAGTGATGGTTAAAAGATCACCATTTCAGGTCAAACCACTAACTGCTTTGAAGCTTGCTTTCTCATCTTCTTTAGGTTTATCATCTATATGGTCTGTCTAATGTGGGAAAACTTAGCTGTGATATAATTTATGTTGGTTCATGTGACTGGAGAGAGAAGAAAATAACAGTCCTCTCTATCTGTAAGAAGTTCCATCTGCTTATTTCAAAACTAGATTGCTTGCTCTGCATCATGTCAAACAGCAAATGACCTTAATGCAGGCACCCAGTCTAAACAGCTGGGCATGCTTCATGAGGCTGCTCACGGTTGGCTCCAGCTCAGCACAGGCTGCAACGTGACTGCAGCTACCACGGCTAGGCCTCTTCCAGGAGCACTTTCCTGGTGAACCTCTGCTAGTATCACAGTGTGGCAGACTTGGTTTTCTTGTTGATCTCTTGGTTGAACTGAAAGAGTTGCCAGGGCAAAAGGAAGTCTTTTTCCTTAATACACATTTCAAGATGTACCACCTGGATATGATGCTGGCCTGACCTGGCCATGATCATGGGATTTGTCTTGATCTTTGTCTCTTTCAGCTCACCCTGTTGTTGAAGCAAAATCCCAACAATATAAATCCCTTTTGCCATGCTATTTTCTTTCTCCTTTTCAGATCTTTTATTTCTTCCTTGTCTCTCTGTTGACTGCATTCACAAATTGAGTTCCATTTTTTAACTGGAAGATGTATTGTGTATTGATTGTAGTTGAATCTTGGGATTTTAACAGTGAGACAATGCATGTCAAAGAAGAATTAAGCTCATATCTGCCATGTGTTTAGGCACATGTGGGTCAAAACATGCTTCAAAAGTGTATGTAGTGCTGACATATTCTGTCTGCTTGTCTCCTATGTCTTATTAATGGATCAGATCTTGGATGAGGTTGAAAGAAGAAGGGGAATATCTTCTGCCTTGGTTTATCCATTTATGAGGAGTCTGATGGAATCGCCTTTTCCTGCACCTGGAAAGACAATCAAAGTCAAAACCTTTCTGCCTGGAGCTGGAAACGAGGTAAAAAGCAACTGCAAACACTAAAAGCCAAAACCTCTCCCCTCACCTCTCCAGTATCAAACAGCACAAGAAAAATAGGAGGAGACATACAGATATAGCAAGGCATGTAAGGTGGCACACCTTCAAAATGAGAAGTGCAGGAACTGCACCGCTCTTGATATGTTAATGATAGTTCCCATTGATAATGATAGGCCAGTTTATTGTTGAGTACTTGTTATTTGCATTTATTAATAAGCTATATTTAACACAAAAAGCTGTAACACAAATGTCCTAGTATGCCTGGCCTGCTGTAGCTAACAGACTGTGGAGCTGCTGGGCTTTATCTCAGAGATAACAAGTACAAGTTTCCCATGGTGGCTGTACTTACATAGTTCAAGAGCTTGTTGTTATTGCAAATCTCATTACTGCTGGTCCTGGCATTAGGAGGAGGAATGACCAGCAGCATGTAAATGGCTCTTTTGGCAATAAATACCCTTTAATTGGCCCTCAAAGAAATAGTCTTTATTTGGAAAAAGCATGTCATAAAAGTCTGTGTGCGTGCATATGTAATAGATTTGATTTGCTTTTATTACTGACCGAAGTAGCCAGAAGCCTAGCACTGTACAACATATGCCTTCCTGGAAAATGGCAGTTTTGGTGCCTTGCTTAAATATTTTTTGCAATCTGAAGCGTGCTGGTCATTTGCCAGGTCAAATTCTGCTCTCTGTGTGTCCTCATTTAAGAATGCAGTAGCTTCGCTCGGATGAACAAGCATATAGAGGAAATCACTGCAGCTAGGGATAGAATTTGACCCAGTCAGTGAAAGCAGGAAAAAAAAATCCCCTCTAGGGTTATTTTACACTCTTTAAGGTTAGTTTTACAGTGCTATTACTATTTTTACATTAAATCATATTCTCCCCAAGTATATTGCCACCAGCTTCAGTAGAGTGGTCCTGTAACATCACTTGGTTTGAAAAGTAAAGGGCTCCCTGCAGAAGCGACTTGCAAGGCATGTTTAAGTCATGAGCATTTTCTTCCAGAGAAGCAAAGGAAAACTGAAAAGCTTCTTGCAGTAACAGTGATAAGATCTGATATGCTTTTTTTTGTTCTGAATATATCTGGGAACCGTGGATCTGCAACTTCTCTATTCACTACTCAAGTTTCTAAACTCTCCTAGAGAAAAACATTGAGATAATTCCAAACAAACAAACAGCTCTTCTGGCTGAGCTTTGCTCTCTGTTATGCTAGTACAAACTCGTTATTTAAATGGAATGCACTGGCTTAATTAGGAACAGAATCTTGTCCTTCCATTGTGGCTCCTCTGGCCTAAACAAAGATGATGATTAATTGGGAAGTAGACAGTATATTTCTTTGTGATGAGCAGACTGAAGCAGAAGGCTTTCCCAGGCAAAAGAAAACATCCATGGCATTTGTAAAAGCTGCCATAACTTGCATTTGCATCCTACCCCGCAGCAAGATGCTGGAAGTTTTGCAGTAAAAGCAGCTTCTCAGGATTTGGCACATGAACGTGATTTGAGCTTGCAATCCCAGTGCTAAGGAGTGGATGTGGGCACCTTCCTGAATATGAGAAAGAGGTAGGCAGGCAGTGTTTTGGGAGGAGGTATTTGTGCTACGCCATAGCTGCCCGAACTGTTGTTGGAGGCAACACCTGAGCAATGGCACTGATACTCTGGCACCATGATGTTTTTGTGTTTCAGGCTTAAAAGACATCATTTACTACACAAATGCTGTTCTAACAGTGACTTTCTTTCTTACAGTCTTGTGTTACTGATCACAAACAATATTACAACTAAACTGGTATGCACTGGTTTTGTTTCCAGTATGCTCTGGTCTTGACAACAGCCTTAAAATAGTGTGTTTGTGAGGGGCTTTGTGAAGGACCCCAGTTTAAAACCAGTAGAGTATGCTCATGGAATGTGGTGTCATGTGCATGAAAACAGGAGTGGTCTAAAGCAATACAGTTATGGTGGGTTTGGGGCATATGGAAAGGAGGATATATGTATGTATGTTCCTGTTAATGTCTTCAGAGATTTCAACACAACTTCAATTTGGCCAACATCTCCCTTTTCCCTTCTCTTTCCTCAAATTCCTCAGTAGTTCATCATTTGCTCTCTTGCACTTCATATTTTTCTCCCTCTGTTACTCTCTTCTTCATGTTATTTTTCCCTCTTCTTTTTTCTGTCCTCTGCCTTCAAGTTCCACATCTGAGCATGTCAATTGCAGAGTAAAAGGAAGATATAATAAAGGAATCAAGCAAAAGGCATTTGAGAAAAGGAAGGAGAGGGCCTGAGGTCATGGATGAAGTATGAAAATTAGACTTTAAAGGGATGTCACAAGTCACCATCTAAGACCTTGTCCTGACTCCCCAGTTAAGTATATATATATATGTATGTACATATCTTTATGAAAAACAAAAGGCTTTTCAATATTATCTAGTGAATTATGCATCACAGAGGAGTGAAGATGAAGTAGAGTTTAAATTTTGCCTGGCCTTGAAGTTCAATCCCTGACTCCTATCTAGATGTGAATTTGAATTGTTAGCCAAGTTTATAACCAAATTTACTTTGTCTTTATGGCTATTTTAATCTGGTGAGCTTCTGGTTCCGCTGCTTCCAGTTACTTGCTTCATATTTGACTCAGCCAAGCTTTACACCTCTGACAAGGTGTTTAGAAGGCAGAGTTATGCTTCCCTTGGAAATGATAACAGATTTCATGTACTCCACTGTATTCTGGGAAGAAGAATGGCTTGATAGCAAAGTGTGTAATGCTCCATTTCTCTGGAGTCCTGTGCCTCCAGCCTCAGTTTGCAGAAGAGCAGGGGCGTCTTTCTATTTGTCCCCTCAACAGGAAAGCATGGAGTGGTGCTAGAGGGCCAGGGCTGGAGTGCCAGGTGCCCCAATGCTGTCAGCCCTGACCAGTGGAGCTGACTGGTGTTTGTTGGATGCATTCAGGTCATTGAGCTGCGGCGGCCCATGGACTCACGCCTGGAACATGTGGACTTTGAATGCCTGTTCAAGTGCCTCAGCGTTCGCCAGATCATCAGGATCTTTGCTTCTCTCCTGTTGGAGCGCCGAGTGATCTTTGTAGCTGATAAGCTCAGGTAAGGGGCAAAGGCGCCTGAAGCACATGCTCAGGACAGTTCTTTCAGTGTGTACAAGAAAGTTTGCTTGTCAGGTGTGAGGATCCTCCCACTGTAGCATTTAAATATGTGTTCCATCAATGGAAGTGATTTGCATCAGATGTGGCACGCATGTGCTAGTTGTCACTAGGTACAAGCCTCTTGCTCTTACTTTCCTGTCTGTAAAATGGCAATACCAATGCTCACGGGCTTCATAGCCAGCAAATGTTTACACAGTGTTTTGAAGCAAGATAATGCTAGCAATATTTAATTCCAGGTTTTGGACAGGGTACTCATAAACTGTAGCAGAGCTTGTCACCGAGGTGCCTCAACTTGAGGCCATGCAATGCAGCCAGGCAGGGAATTGGGGTGCTGAGAGTTCACCTGGTTTACTCCATGCAGCACGGAGAGTTTATAGGTTTCAAATCATGCACCAAACCCATACAGAGGGAGCGTTAAGAATGCTACTATGGTCCATCCCAACTAGTTAGGATATTTTCCCTTATGCTCACGTGACCTGAAAACATTTCCTTCCCAAAGATCCATCTTGGGCTTCTTGCTACATCCTTTCAACATGCCTCTTGCTTCCCTGCTCTTCGACTGCAGTCTCTCATCTTTGGTTCCTCTGAACTTATCCCAAGGTGTAAGGAGTAAAAGCAACAGGTTGCACGTCCATATGGCCTTTACCAAGGAAACAGGAGCTCTGTGTAGGCTGCACCCTTGCCCTGCAGCAAGATATCATCCCTTTTCTAGAAGCCTGTGTACTCTAGAAAAGTGTGGACTGGTGAAGAACACATTCTTAGCTGTGGCGTGATAAGTAATAAAAGATGGCAAATAAAGACTGTAATTTATTAGACTTGGGAACATCCAGCATCTCTTAAAAGGACACAAAAGACTGTATGGGTGGTTGGAAACACAGATGGGTCTACCCAAACAAACTCTGTTAAGCACTTTATCAGCCCTGACCTTCTCTGAATGACCGCCAGAAATAATAGCTGCCCTTAGTGGCTGCCAGTGTATATAATAGCAAAAATACTTTGCATAGTAAAAGCTTTACAACCTTTGGGGAGAATTTCTTAAAGCTGCAGACCCTTCTCAGGTTATAAAGTTACTTCCTTAGCAGTCTTTTTTGTTGTCCAGAACAACAGGAACCTTTTTTTTTCATCCCTTCTCTGTCAGTAACTCTCAGTTTGAATGACCATTTGGGATAACTTAATTTCCCATAAACACCTTGTGAGACTTGTGTAGCTGGACCAGGGCTTCTGCAGCACTTCAGTGGGCATGTGAATCACACTATGAGTATGGGGCAGGTGGCTTTTGAAAGTACAGTTGGTGTGTTCCTTCTGACTCTATTCCTCCAGCATGCTCAATTACATTGCTCTGTTTGTATTTTAACATGAATTTTGCAGAATTAGTGGCAGCCACAAGTCTGACTGTAACTCAGAATGACATAGGGCTGTGTTCCTTCAAATGGCACAGGGATCTGAGTGGAAAATCACAGAAATGGTGCAGAGAGAAAGAGGTGTGTGCCATGCTGCCACCAACTCTTCCTCTCCCTCAGACTTCCCAGTTATTCCTTTGTGTGTTGTCCTGGTTTGGCAGGGTACCCTGTTTTGTGGACTACAGGCACAGCTCTCCAGGGTTGGCTTATGGCAGGAGACATCCTCAGTTGTGAATGCTAGAGCAAAAAACAGCTATACCCTGGGTTTTTCCTCTGGGACAGCTGGCCTAGGCAATGGCACATGATGTTTCTGGACATTGCTTGGAGAAAAGAAGCAATGTTAAGCCCACTCTGACATTCTGAAGACAGCTTGGCTTGGAAAATAGTTAATTTATCAATGCTGAGAGCTCATGGTAACCCAGGACTTCCTCAGGCAACCAGGGCTTTATACACATTGCAAGCCTGACTAGAAGCTAAGAGCTCAGACGTGTCTTTGCAATTTCCTTTCTCCTGATGCCTGCCTAGTCCTACAGGTCTCAGAGCAGGGGATGGCAGCATCCTGCCTACAGGCAAAGCCCTACTGCTCTCCCTTTTGGCACACAGAAATAGGGCGCCAGCACTAGCCAGAACACAAAAGGATGAAGATCCCTTTTGGTAAGTACATGTTCAGACATTGCACTCTCCTGCAACAGCTCTTGTTGCTGTTATGAGAATGAGCCCTTGGGTTCAGGGCCATCAGCACGTGAAGGGAGAGGATTCAGGTGAATCCAAGGGGCTTATGAAGTTTTGTTTCTTATAAAAAGGCTTACAATCATATACTTTTTATACCTGTGTGTACCTTCTATTATATACACATCATTTCTCTTGTTTAAAAAGAGTATGACAAATTCTAGTGTGGTATGTAAGGCCCTGGATGAAGGCTTGTGAATCTCGAGCTTTCATTCTGAACCCTGCAACCTGCTGAGTGACACATTCAGGAAAAGTAGCTCCTCTTTCTTATCTTTTCCTTGATCTGTCTGGGATCCTACATGCTCCAGGATGGAACAGAATTCTTGCTCTGTGTGTGCATGCAGCTCTATTTGATACTGTGTGGCTCCTCTCAGCATGGAGATCTAGGAGGTACTGTAAAACAGGGACTAATAATGAGTCCTTTGACAAGGGCCTGCAGAGAGTGATAGTGGATTTAAATTCAGTAGTTACTGAGGCTTTGGTGGTTTAAATGGGGATGAAGTCTAAAATGAAGCACTCTGGCTTTGAGCTAGTAACTGTCTGTCTTGGAGCCCTTGCCTTGTCTGACGCAAATTTTGTTTATGGGCATCCCGGCTGAAGCCAGTAACGTGGAAAAACTAAAACAACCACCAAGTGAAATATGTGAAATATCTTACAGGTCGAGTCTGTGGGCATAAAGAATGAGAGCAGGAAATTAAAAAGATTTTACAAGGGTTTGATTTCTGCATGTACCCAAAAAAGTAGCTTAGAAATAGAGGATGTCGAGGTTTAGGCTTCAAACAATGCAATGGGCTTTTGTGGCTGCCTGTTTTAACAGGTCTCCAAGCAATAAATGATTTCACACGTTGCACATGTTTGGGTAAGTCCTGCCTAGTGAAGTGAGATTATCATAGTATCATCAGGGTTGGAAGAGACTTCACAGATCATCAAGTCCAACCCTTCACCACAGAGCTCAAGGCTAGACCATGGCACCAAGTGCCACGTCCAATCCTGCCTTGAACAGCTCCAGGGACGGCGACTCCACCACCTCCGTGGGCAGCCCATTCCAGTGTCCAATGACTCTCTCAGTGAAGAACTTTCTCCTCACCTCGAGCCTAAACTTGCCCTGGCGCAGCCTGAGGCTGTGTCCTCTCGTTCTGGTGCTGGCTGCCTGAGAGAAGAGAGCAACCTCCTCCTGGCCACAACCACCCCTCAGGTAGTTGTAGACAGCAATAAGGTCTGCCCTGAGCCTCCTCTTCTCCAGGCTAAACAATCCCAGCTCCCTCAGCCTCTCCTCGTAGGGCTGTGCTCGAGGCCTCTTACCAGCCTCGTCGCCCTTCTCTGGACACGCTCAAGGATTTCAATGTCCCTTCTAAACTGGGGGGCCCAGAACTGAACACAGTACTCAAGGTGTGGTCTAACCAGTGCAGAGTAGAGGGGCAGAATGACCTCCCTGCTCCTGCTGGCCACACCATTCCTGGTGCAGGCCAGGATGCCATTGGCTCTCTTGGCCACCTGGGCACACTGCTGGCTCATGTTCAGGCGGGTATCAATCAGCACCCCCAGATTCAGTCAATAAATTGTTTATGGTTCTCATAGTATCTAAAACATGAAAATTTATAGGCTTTGATCTTTGTGCAGAAGAGTTGCCATTTTACAAGGCAGAAAGTGACGCTACCAGCAAAAAAAAACCCAAACCAGTAGTAAAGTTTTGAGTGACAGGACTGTGAGGCTGTCTGGGGTTGGTATGTGGCTGGGCCTGGGAATTTCTTTCCCCAGTAAGCTGCTTATATGTTTTTTTTTCTGCTTGAAATTTGGTAAACAAATTCCTATGTCTATTTGGAAGGTGAAAATTAGTTTTTGAAGGCAAGCAGTGACCTTTCAGTATTTTGGTTTCTCATGAAGGGTCAAGAAGACAAAGAGAAATTAAGATAACAGAAAAACTAATAATAGTGAAAATGACAATGACAATAATAATAAATAAAGATGTAACCTAAATCTCCAGTTCCTCAAACATCTGCTGAAAGCACAACTGAGATCACAGAATTACAGAATTAACCAGGTTGGAAAAGACCTCTAGGATCATTGAGTCCAATCTATCACCTAACCCTTCTAATTAACTAAACCATGGCACTAAATGCCTCATCCAGCCTCCTTTTAAACACCTCCAGAGATGGTGACTCCACCACTTCCCTGGGCAGCCCATTCCAATGGGCAATCACTCTTTCTGTGAAGAATTTCTTCCTAACATCAAGCCTAAACCTGCCCTGGCACAACTTGAGACTGCGTGCCCTTGTTCTGTCACTAGGTGCCTAGGAGAAGAGACCAACTCCCACCTGGCTACAGCCTCCTTTCAGGTGGTTGTAGACAGCAATGAGGTCTGCCTCGAGCCTTCTCTTCTCCAGGCTGAACAACCTCAGCTCCCTCAGCCGCTCCTCACAGGGCTGTGCTCCAGCCCCCTCGCCAGCCTTGTTTCCCTTCTCTGGACACATTCAAGCACCTCAACATCTTTCTTATATTGAGGGGCCCAGAACTGGATATAGTACTCAAGGTGTGGCCTAACCACTGCTGAGATGCTGTGTCCCAGTTCCAGTCCCCATCCCAGCTGAGAGCCCCTATTTATGTTCCCACCAGTTTCACTGTTCACCTTAACTCTGAAAAAGTCCCATGACTGCCAGCTGCTCTAGTGTAGTCCTCTGGGGTTTGAAAGGCTAAGCAGCAGATGCAAACCCAGTGGCTTCTGGGGCTCAGGGAACATTGGCATTGCTGCAGGCACAAAGGTAGCAACAGAAAACAAATAGAAAACAAACACTGGAAGAAAAATATTTATCTGCTTGTTTTAGTTTTATGCTAGGGAAACAAATTGGTGGATGTTTTTCTGAGGAGGTGATGTATTGGTGCATGTGAGAACAGTTTCTGCCTTTTCCCTCGAATCTTTGGAGAGGAGGAAAGGAAAACCTTGGGCGTCTCATTGTCCCTTTGTTATAACCCCTTTTTTTCCTAAGTAAAACCCACTCTTTCTTTAATTTACTGTATGGTGAAGGACTCTGAGCATATTTTGCTCATGTTTCACATGTGGGTCAAGACCAACACCAACTGGAGTCAGTGGGAGTGTTTGGATGAGCCATGTCTTCTGCTGTGGGTCTTTCGGTGGCCTTTCTGAAGCTTTAGGAGCTATGAAATGCTTCTGTAAAAGACAAAACAGCTTTTCACTCTTGTGAATTTTGTTTTTATATGACATATTTTAGCTGGTTTTGATGAAGCAGATGAGCCTCAAGGTAAAAAAAAAATCTCTCAGTTGACAGCAATGGGGTTTATACTCCTAAACCATATAGGTGATCTTGGAGATGCACCCTAAAATGAAGCTACTGTCCTGGGAGACGGGCAGAGCAGGGTGCTGAGGCTGGAGTTGAGCGGTAGCATTGAGATGGGCACGCCTCAGGGTGGTGTTGCCACTAACAAGTGTCAGTTGTGCACATCCTTAGGTATGAGCCAGTTTCATTCACAGGAACTCATGAGATAGTGTAAACTTGTGAATAAACTCACGAGTTTTTACCTGTATGCAAAGGAGATCTGAGAGAACAAGACTGAAGCAACGTTAGAGAACTACAAACTTCAGTGCTACTAAAGTTCTTGCACTTCAGTGTCTTCCTGCCTTAGAGAGAACCACAGATGACTTTGTCTACCCAAAGGGAGGTTTTTCCCTCCATGTTTCTCTGCCCCTCTGCAGCACACATCCCCTGGCCCAACGTGGAGCAGCAGTCTCCTGTCTGCTGTGCTGCAGCCCTCTGAGACTCCTCTGCAGAAGCCAAGAGGTGCTGTTACCAGCAGAAGCTAGGCTTCTATGAGGTGGGAAGACTTCTCCTGTTAGGGGTCAAAAACTTCAATCCTGTTAAGGACAAAATCCTCCCTAACCTCCCCAAAGCATTTTGGACTGCCAGGAGGAATCTTGTCTTCTAGTACAACTGCAGAAAGTGCAGGCAGATCCCAGACCTGACGGAAGGTTCTAGGCTGCAGACAGCAGCACTGACTAATAGAGGACAGAGGCATAAATATGTAAATACTGGAGCAAGTCATCTCGCAGGCATGTCTCTGTTAACTTTGTAGAGCAAAAAGGGAGCAGAGAGTACTTGTGTTCGAGGGCAGAGGCTTTCAAAACAAAGGCATTTCCCTAATGTCAAGGACAGAGACAGTTTAGGGCTGTCCATGTTATGCCCAGGATGTTTGGGGAGAGCTGGCGCTCGTCCTCACCTTTCAATTTGTTGTCTTGGGACTTGAGGCCACACTAGAAAGCAGCACAGTCAGCAGCTGAAGGGCAGCTTCGATGCCTACCCAGAAAAAACAGTCTTGGGATCTTTTAATCTAGCAGATAAAATCGTAGCATGATCTTGTAGCTCAAGTAAAAACACACTGATTTTTAAGTAGGAGGTAAGTGGTAGTGTTTTGGCAGTAAGAGGAAACTATTGTTCCTCAGCCTTGTAAGAAAGGTCAAGTGCAAAGGCTAAACTTTTGGGCAGATTTCTAAAGGGAAAGCTCAATCTCTATTTCCTTACTATTTATTTTTAACTAACAAAAGTAGGATATAATTTGTATAATCAAGGCAATGACAGGCCCAACTAGGCTCACCTGCTGCCTGGGAATGCTTCCCTCCACCAGTCTGTAACGCCTGGAAAATCCGCCAGCCTGCAGGTTAAAAGATAAAAACAGGTGTTAGAACAAAGAGAGAATGTCTGCTCAGTAAACAAACTGAACTTTGGCCACGAATAAAGATTTCCTTTACTCTCCCCTGTCACAGAATTTTCCACACAAAAAACAAATATGAGAGAAATTTGACAACACATGCTAGAAACCAGCAGTCTCGAAGTGGTTTGTACTGTTTCTGAGCTCAGGCTGCAGGAGACACAACTATTTCTTCTCTTGGTCACATCTGGCACAGTCCTGTATTGAGCTACAAGTCCAGTTCTTTGTTTCAGGGAAAGCTTTTTTATAGTTAACAGTGGTGCATTGAAGGAGGAGAAGCTTAGAGATGCAAGTGACTGTACCTGTGGGACATGTAACAGCTTCCAGATCTTACATCTAAACTCAAGACAAGTACCGATGACTGACATCTCTTCTGGTATTTTCTCATCCAAAGATCTTGCAGTGCTTTCTTAATACTGTCAGGATTATTGTGCTTATCTGGTCTGATGTTCACCATAAGCTGGAGCTTTTCTTCCACCTATTTTTGCAGAGGAAGGAATGAGTGCTTGTGTAACTATCCACTATGTAACCATGCCTAGAAGACAGAATTTATTCTACAGCAAATCATCCATTTCTCATGCAGCTAACCAGAGTTTCCATTCCTTCAGTGAGAGCCAAATCAGCCCCTGTTGAGGAGTGATTTAGAACTGCAGACCACCCCTGCTTTACCTCTGGGAGAACAGCTTGCAACTTCCTTCATCTTTCATAGCCGCAGCATCATCTGGAGTCTGAGTCTCTGTTGCCTCCCTGAAGTCACTTCCCTTTTGTGAGACTTTTTCTCAGTCCAGCTGCACTCTGAGGTATCACTAAGTAGAAACATACGTAGAAAAAAACCAGCAATCCTCCTGAAATCTTTTATAACATTTGAATATTTGGCCTGATGTAGCTGCAAATTCTTGATGTTCTGCTTCTTTCTTTCCAGCCAAATACAGCTTGTAATCTTTGAGCAGGACATTTGTGTGCAGCCCAGTGCCCTAAGATGCTGAGTGCCTTGTCTTACAGCATGAACGCTAAAATTGTTCAATGTGATGTGAAATTGGTGCTTTAAGGTAACTAGCAGAGCTGTCTCTGAAGACTTGAGATAAGTTTTGCACTTTGTTTCCCCCCTCTCAAGAGATACTCATATTTTGTACCACGTGAATTACATTTCTTTGGCATTTAGCTTGTGTGATGACTAATGCCAACAGAAAGGCTGTACATAGATGGCAACAAACTGTCAGGCAGAAGACACAGCCCAAGAAGCAAAATGAACTTTCTAAGTCTCTGGCTTGTTTAAGATTCTGTAGCCTCAGAGAAAAGCAATCTAATAATGCTATTTTTAATCTGCAGTGACCTTCAATGGCATTTTTAGTATGCCATATCACAAAAGGCTAGAGCTCTATGTGATTTTTACTTTTCCTTCCTTCCTCCTGCCCCCTTTTCCAGTGGCATTTATTCATGTCACTTCAAGCTTTGGTCAAGACTCTGCATCAGGAAAACATAAGTTTTCCATTTATGATTTGTGCAACAAAATTCTCTCTCCTTCCTCGTGGAAGGAAACAAGATAAGATGATGACCATGCTGTTCAGTAATCCTCTTCTGGATTGCCCAATGGCACACTAACCATAAGGCAGTAAGTTTCAAAATTGCCCCAACTTGCCTCTGGCTCTCCACAACAGGATTTAGACAGATTCCTTCTTTTCAGCTTTTGAACTAGAAGGATTAGGGGTTAGGAATGGCTTTTTCCTCCTGTTTTGTTACCTAGAAAGATTCTTCATCCTACTTTACAGCTGTCATGCTGTTAATAGCGCAATGATTGTCTGCAAATCTGAAACCACCAGTCTGAACATTAACAAGGACTGGTGGGACCAAAGGTCCTAGTGTGAAAGAACAAGTCGTTAACATTCCTCTTGAGCACCTGGGCCAGAATCACTTTTGTTATGGATTTGTGCTATGAAACTGTCCTGCAGGATGTGACTGGATAAGTCTGTGGGCAGTAAGGATAACTTTCTACTTGAAAATGTTGTTTTTTTTCCTGGTAACCACCTAACAAAGCTTGGTCAGGTGGCGGATAGGTCGAAGCAATGACTTCTTGCCAAAAATCCCATTTGCTTGAGCTTTCTGGGAAGTACAGTTGTATGCCAGCTGCTTGAAAAAGCCAAATCCTTGTTCTGAAGGGCACTTTGCATGTCTCTTTCTCTAGGGGCTTTCCTGTGCCTCTTACAAGTATTACAGAAACAAAAATTACTGTCTTTGTTAAAACCACATTCTTCTTTAATCAACTCTTTCTTTAAAATGAAGTACTTCAAAGTCGTTCTTCAAGAGACAGTGCATTCCCTGGTCTACATCTGCCAGCTCTGTGCAATGCAACTTTTCTGTGTGCTGTGAGGCACAGTTGTGCTTTGGTGGTTATCTGTGGGACCTCAGACTGTCACTCAGGTGTTCCAGGAAGGGAGAAGCTAGATTCTGAAAATGCAGCTGTTAATGAAGTAAAATAATTTAGTGATTTGTGTAAAGTTTGGAAATTGCATAAACTTTGTCTTGCAATATTTGGATGAAAAACAAACAGAAAAAGCTTTCAGTATATTCAGAATGAACCCTGCATGTACTACTTCTTTGATAACACTCCCTAATGAATTACAGAACACTGAAAATCTGAATTACTTTGACTGACAAGTCCACAAACTGTGTTGTAACCACTATGCTCATCATAGAAAAGTAAAAAACAGCCTCCTGCCTGGAACCATCAATAGCACAGAGGAACTGGTGCCTGAGCACTCTGTAACTCACCTTTGCCAGTCACTGGACTGTGTCCCAAAATTAAGCTTGTCAGTGGTGCCCTACTGATAAGGAACTGCAGCACTGCTTTCACCAGACAGGTGAAGCCATATTGCAGTTGTTTTATGAGGATTTTACAAGCTTGGCTTTTCTCAGACTGCACCGTAGAAAGCACCAGATAAAACCTGAAGTGTGACTCATTTCTTGGAAAACGAGGTTTGGGTATTCATGGGGTGGAAAAAAACACCATTTGAGGGGGGTCTGAGGGTTAAGTAGCTACACTCTTTTGAGTGTAAGCACAGTTAGAAAGATTCTGTAAAGGACAATAACTGATAATGGGGCTGATGTGATGTGGAAAATATGCGTTCCCCCTCTCCCTGCTAGCGGTATCGACCAGGCCTTGTTTGCGCTCTGCTGAGGTATCACAAAGGTCATTTGCAGCGAGTGTGTCAGCATTCATATTAGGACAGCCACTGTGACTTGCTCAGTCTTTCACCCCTGGCAAAAGCACTGTCAGCTTCTATGTCAGGCTGACTTCTGTGTCAGGCTGCTGCTTGCTGTGGCAGGGAAGCCTGTCTCGGGAGGTGAGGAAGCAGCAGAAGGACTCTGGAGGCAAAAGCAGTGTTCCTGGTGTGCTAAATCTCTCGTCCATCCTAGAGATGTTCATTTCTTGAATAGTATTTTTCCCTTTTCTGGTTCCTGTGCAGGGTGAGGGCTTTTCACCGACTTCTGGATTAAGACTGAGTTGTGAGCTCACTGCTAAGACCAGGCAATACATGTTACAGCCCGTAATAGCTGGGGGAGAGCTCTCATTTGTTCTCTAGAGAGCTCTCTACCCGGTTGCAGCTACAGACAATCTCTGCATCTGTGGTAGTGTGTAATGATTAAGTTATGTTCAGAACTGGCTGCTGTATTTGAGTTGGCCCAAATGGAGTTGCCTCATCATGATCCTCCCATGAATTATACATGTTGCACTCAGTCATGACCACATTTACAGTAGGGAATTCCCTGCTTTATTTGGATAGTAGGAGCAGAGTGTTCTATGGGCAGGTCTCCCCTGACCTTCTCTCTTTTTTTCCCAAGAGAAAAAGTAACCTAAAATATGTGCACAGAGATCTGTTCATGTTTCCTGAAAACAAAGATGTCATGTATTCCACAGAGACACAGCATTAGCTGCACACTTGAGGGCAGCTACTAATGACCTCATGTCACAACTCTTAGCTTACCTTACACTTAATTGCTTGCTTGAAAAAAATTAATCACAATGCAAAATACTACTCTGGCTTTTACAGTCTAAACTCATTCAAATTAATATCTACCCACTATTTTGATGTTAAGCATCATAAGCATTGCTTATTCTAGAGAAAGGTCAGACAGTGACAGGGAAGGCAGGCACTTCATCCTAAACTCCCTGAGGCTACACAGATTTCCACAGCTTTACCCAAAGGTCAGGTCAGTAGAGGTGCCTTGGCAGGGGAGGCCTTCCCTCTGTGTATCCCTACGTGGAGATGAGTCCTTTACAGAAAGATTCTGCCACAGGCAATTCTCAATCCAGGAGGTTGAAATCTAATTATTTAATTTAAAATCATATTACTCTCCCTGTAAATTCAATAAATATATTAATAATGTTGTAAAATTAAATTAAGATTACTTAATAGCTTAAAAAAATTACAATCTCTACTTCCAAATGACCTTATGAAGGCTTGAAGGATTGTTTGTACTTTGCTTTACCCCTGAAGGGCTTCTAGTAAGGTAAAAAAATTATTCAAATTTCAGAAGCTGAAACATGCCTGGCTGAGGAGAGGCTGACTTGAGAGCCATTCAGGGAGCAGGCAGGGTACTCGCAGTTCAAAAGGGGCTATCGCGTCTTGTGGGCGTACCTGCAGACTGATTTCATTAAAAAGAAGTGGAAAAAGAAAAAGTCTTTGAGGCTTCATTTCAGCAGCATTTCAACATAATGAAATACTTTGAAAGTGTGCTGAAATGAATAATGAAATAATTAAATTGTGTTGAAATGCTTTGCTGAATCAAAGCCCAAACCAGTATTTTGCCTGTCCTCTCATGCTTTGTTTTAATTGGTGAAGCCAGGCATGAACGCGTTGTAATTCCTGCTGCTCTGTAATCCTTAGAAATATTCTACCAGTGTCCAGATAAATTGCTGCATTGGAATTAATTTCAGTTGAATAGAAATAAATTGATCTTTGGTTTGATCATAATATTCAGTCTCTTGTATACAGGTAAATGTAATGGTTGTGGAGGCAACTTGTGTGTGACAGAAGTTTATCCACCTCTCCGTTGGTTTATCCACACCTATTGGTTTCCCTGGTGCTTGTGTCATTCAGTCCAACCAGTCACTGTCTTGTCCCTTAGTTTTGCATCGTAGCCTCTTTGTCCTCAGTTTGTGTTTCCTTTTGATGTGTTTCAGATCAAACACTGAAGTTGTTTTTTTTTTAATTCAGACTAGTGAAAAAAGGCACAGGAAGAACCAAAAACTCCGTGAATGGCAAATAATTTTAAGCAAGATTATAACCATGGGGAAAAAAGCTGGAAGGAGAAGTGTGGGTTGCCTGTGCTTTGCAATCAGTTGAAACTGGGTATTTTTCTAGACGCCATTCACTAATGTTGCTGTAGCAAACAAGTGGGATGAGTACAGGCTAACAGGATGTATTCAGTGGTGTAGGCTGTGTAGTATGGCTAGATAGTAGCCCTGCATATCTAGATATATGGAAATTCTCTTATCCCACAAAACTTGCAAACTTAGTCACCTTTTCGCAGCCAGACTTCACTCTGTGTGTACAGTGACACATGTGCAAGACAGCTTTCATCTGACAAAGCAGAGAGATGCTGCTGGCTTTAGGCAGAAGGCTGCCTGGGCAGCCAGAGCACCACAGGCCTGCAGAGTAGTCCCCATCTCTGAGGCAGGATGAGAACTTGGTTGGTAGCGCTGTGGACGTGGGGCAGTGGCACTGCCCATGTGTTGGAGGGAAGCAGACACCAAAGCAGTGCTGGCCCTAGGCCATATTGGGGTGCCCAGGGCCCATCATAGCCTGTCTCCCACTTGTGCATGACTCCAGCAGCACTTCCCCTCTGAACTGAGTCATGCAATGGTTTGGTTTCTTGTGCCCATATATAAAATGACCTGCATGTGGCTAATATAAGAAGTGTTTTCCAGTAGAATGACAGCTAGAATGTTAAGCAGCATTCCTGTAAAACCACACAGACCACTCTCAAAAAAACAGCTCTCTGGGTTACCAAAACTGCCCTAGACCATTAAAAGTGAAAATGTCTCAGAAATATAATTTCTTTGACTACTCTGTTGCTTTACTTTGTGTGCTTCACACACCTGAAAGAAAATAATTCTTCTGACCTTACTTCTCATTTCATACAAACAAGAACAATGCAACAACGTGTGGGTTGCACATCTCGAAAAGAAAAACCAGAGCAGACTTGGCTTCCCAGGGTAGGGCTTGTTTTTCAGATCTACCAAACACACTTCTCATGAATGAGACCTTAAAAGAAAAAAGGATTTGATCATACTTCAGAGATTTCAACTGGGGATCCCTTACATCCATCACCTCTGAGTTTACTTTCCAGACTGTAAAAACTTCACACTGAGGTGAGAGATGTGTATCCTTCCTAAATACAAATCTTTCCAGCTACAGAAAGAGGCAGAGGCACTTTGAACAAACAGGAACTACTAACAGCTCATGGCACTCCAGCTGCATGAGCAGTGACTGAGAGGGAGGGCAACAGGAGGTGCTAGAGACCCAAAGTTCAGAGAGAGAGTGCTTAGGAAGGGTCACCCTGGGATTTCTCATAGGGGAAGATTTTCCGAGGCTGAATTTTGAGAAACTGTGTGCAGAGCCTTAAAATGCACAGGCCAAGGTATGGACAGGGGCAACAGCGTCACACACAGGATGCTGGTGTCCCTGCCTATGGCGGGGGGTTGGAGCTGGATGATCCTTGAGGTCCCTTCCAACCTAAACCATTTTATGATTCTATGGTGTAGTGCAGGCTGCTGCTGCCGCTGGACACCCCTCTGCACAGCCGCTTGCTGTGCTCAGCTGCTGCCTTGCCCCAGCCAGCTCCCAGGAAAGCTCTGAAAGAGAAACCAGCATCCTGGGCTGGAAGCTGAAGTCTTCCCCAGCGTGGGAATAGCACATAGGAGAGGATGCAGGGGCTGATTTACGTCACAGCGTTGCGTGTAAAACAACAACTTACGAAAGGGCCTTCTAGCGAAAGGAAAAGAGTACTAACTGAATATCAGAAGCATGTTTGTCTTCCTGCTTTTAGCTTAACGTGGCCCTTTTTTTAGTCACTCAGCTAAGAGGACTGAATTTGTAGTAGTTGAAAATACCACAGTTACTAATGTGAGCTTGAGAAAGTGCTGGGAGTCTGTACCATGCCCCATGGCTCTTCTGAAACACATCCGCTGCTTGTAACGATAGACACTCAAGACCAAAATAAGAGGCAATGACAGCCTTGCTGCCTTCCATTAAAAAAAAAAAGTTGAGAGAAGCACATAACTTGACAGGAAATGCGTGTCAGGCAACATATGCTACACAAACATGCTGGGAGTCATGGATCTTAAGAGGAAATGTCAAGTAAAACCACCTCAACCGATTATCTGCAGAGAAAGACAACATTTGCTCTTCCCTAACCTTTTCTTTCTTTGCCCTCTACTTCTCACTTTTCCCCTTCAACAAGCTTCAAAGGTTAATCACTGATGCGGAACAAACAGGTGAAACCTTTCTCCTGGCCTGGAAATAACCCATAGCTGAAAATGCTCACGAGGGTTGTTCTGGTGGGGGTCTGGTGCCACCTAAAGTCTCCACTAAGTGTTGCAGTAGAAGAAATGGGCACTTTATCCAGCACTAACAGCTCTGAAATGGTTAGTTACAGTTCTTTGTGGCTGCGTTAAGCACAGCAGAAGTTTGCACTGTGAGAAAATCGGCTCAGACATGCTAGGCTGGGTGAAAGGCCAAATTTCTGTCATCCTCAGCCATCAAGAAGCAGATTGACATCTCAGTCCAAAGTCAAAGCTCTGAAATGGAGAGCCTGTCCTTGTTCTCATGCTGCTAAAACTAGCTTGGCAGTGATGCTCCTTTAGTTTTAGCATTTGGAGACCACGTGGCTGTAAAAGGGAAGGGCAATGGATGCAAGACGTCTTCTATGAATGGTATCAAGCCTTAATGCTTAGGCGATACCGATGTGGATTTCAGAGTACTCTACTGGGCAGGGTTAAGACCTGTCACCACTGGAGTTGGTCAATAACCAACCAAACATTGTTGCTGTTGCAAAAATGCATGAACTTTTAAAAATGTTGTGCTTTTACTTGACTTCTCTTGAAAAAATGTTGATTATTAGGGTTTCTTTTTTGTGTCTGAGGAGGTATTATGCAGTTTTACTACTGACATGTTTAAAATAGCTAAGAACTGAAGCTGCTTTAGGATTTTAAGCATCATCCAACGTGTCTGCTATTGAGTACTGTTTGGAATATTAAACCTTGTCTTCTACATCAAATGGTCTCCTCACTGCTATAATGAAACAAATCGATTCTAGTTTTTTACCTTTATTTTCAAGCTACCTGGAGGTTAGCATGGGAGGAGAAACCACACTGTACAATACAGAGTGGAAAGGACTGAGAGAGGATCCAGGCTGCCTGAAGTTACAAGTGATGGAAGGACAGCCCCTTGAGCTGCCCTTCCATTTTAACATGCTAAGTTTATCAGCAGGTGGTTGTTCTGGAAAAAAAGAAGAACCTTGGCTAACATGGTTGTTCCTCTCCCTCCAGCACTCTCTCAAGCTGCTCACATGCCGTAGTAGCCCTGCTGTACCCCTTCTCCTGGCAGCACACCTTCATTCCTGTTCTGCCTTCATCCATGATTGACATCGTGTGCTGCCCAACCCCCTTCCTGGTGGGACTGCTGTCCAGCTCTCTGCCTAAACTGAAGGAGCTGCCTGTAGAGGAGGTAGGAGTTGGCATCATAATGTTTTGCCTAAAGTAAAGCAGCCCTCACCATGGAGAGGGCCTGTACTCACACATGAATCCTCACATGTTTAATTTTTAATCCGCCTCTTTGTTTTTTCCTTTGCTTAATTCTCACGGGTGACTGCCTCTTGGTAAACCACAGTAGTAGGTTTAGTCTTCTCTTTATTCTACCTCTCTTCTCTGGCACCTTGATAGAGAGAAGTGGCTGTTAACCTGGTCTATAGGTACATACAATAGAAATGTGCTGGTTTGTTCTGATTTTGTTGTGCCTGGAATAAGAGGAAGATGTGAAATGCCATCTGCTGTCACACCTATTAATGCTAATGGAAGCCATGTGTGAAGCCATAACCAGCACAGAAAAGAAAATCCTATTTTCTTGTGCTCACTTTCAAGGCTCCCTGTGCCTCTGGCCCATGTGAATCTCTGCTCTGTTTTTCTCAAGCTTCTCTAGCATTGCTTCCTCACACCAGCTCTGTCTCTCAGCTTTGCTGCTTCATCATCATGAATATTTCACACCCTTGCCCTTTGGAAGTTCTGCTGCCTCAGATGACACTGTTTTCATTAAACCTCTCTGAATTTTGACATCTGCACCTTAACAAAAATGATTTGCAGTAACTTGCTTAGGTTTATGAAAAAAAAAAGGCCTACTTAACCAATTTTTTTTTCATATTAACCAAATATGATATGTTGTACCTAACTATGTTAAATTAGATGGTAAATGCTAAATAAAAAGTTCTTCTTCTACATAAAAGCACACAACTTGTTTTCCAGTAGGAATTTTATTAATGTTGAGGCTTGGGACTGTTCAGAGATGATCTTTCACTATTAAAAGGCAGACACAAATGAATGTTTTCTGTCTCTTCAGATATATTTCACTATAGTATTTGCTTTTTCTTTAGGCTTTGATGGTTAACCTGGGATCTGATAGATTCATCAGACAGGTAAAGTACAGCTCAAAAGGTTGCCATGCAGTCTAACAAGCTGTTTACTCTTATAACGTGATTAGCTTTATTTGATTAGAGACATTTGGCAGGAATTATGCAGTGGGAAAGAGATGAGAAAAAAGAAGTGTTTGTTTTCTATTTCACCTGCAAATGAGTACCTGCAGAAGGGACCAAGGCTGTAACTGTCAGAAGAAATAAATAACTGTATTCACAGCACAAAGATATCCAAAAATAACAAAGTCTTGCTAGAACAAAAAGTCACTGTTGGAGGTGAAGAGGACAAAAATTACAGCGAAAAGCTACTGAGTGAGAGAGGAAAGTTGAAGAACAGTTTAATGTGGCAGGAAAAGCAGACACCTTGTAAACAGGGAGATCACCATCTCCTGATAGTAATGTGGCACTCAGTATTTTTTAAAATTAACAATCTGCAGGTTAGGTGAGTAAACTATCTTGTATGTTCCCCCAAAAGATACAGCTGGTGAGTAGTGGTTACAGAGCTAAGATTCTTGTGTCTGCTTGCTTTTGCTGAGCAAGCATTAAATAACATGAAAAGAGCACCAAGGGGAAACCCAGAAAACCAGATATGCTAGAATATAAGTGAAAACAATTGTAAAGAACCAAAGCAGCAGCCTAAAATGAACTAGAGCAGCTGTGTGTACATGGAGCTAGACTTGGCACAATGTGTATTTAGTGAAAAACACCTGCTTGGACTCTGTCATGGAAAGAGCTGACTCCAAGTTTCACTATGTTTACCTTGCTCTTTGGATTATCATTCTTGACTTTAATCTCATTAAACATGACAAATTTTGTTTAGAAATATGACAGTTGCACATAGGTTTCTCATAGTAGATATGAAATACTTCTGAACTTTAAACTTGCAGAAGTATTTGCTGTAGTTGCCACACAGATTAATGTGACCTAAAGACTTTTATTTTTTCCCCTCTGTCAGATGGATGATGAAGACACACTATTGCCTAGAAAATTGCAAGCTGCTCTGGAGCAGGCTCTAGAGAGAAAGAATGAACTAATAAATCAGGATTCAGATAGTGATTCAGATGATGGTAAGTTTGTCTGGAAACAGAGACTTGCATAAACACACATGTAGGTGGTATTGTGACTTCCTATCCATGAGAAAGAAAGATGGGACTTCGGTACTCAAATACTTTTTGTACCATCAAAGGCAGGCTCTGAACACAGAGGGAGTGGACCAATAGCATCAACCCACAGTAACCCATGGTCAGCAATCTGTTTTAATTTCTTTGTAAATGACATGCACTCCCATGAGTAACTAAACCTTTGTGCAGAAGTTTGCAGTTAACTTGGCCCTGATTCAATCCAGATAACTAGATGTACTTTGGGGTGTGTCTGAGTTGGGAGCTGCTTT
Organism: Tricholaema leucomelas; assembly: GCA_013400475.1. Classification (NCBI taxonomy): domain Eukaryota; kingdom Metazoa; phylum Chordata; class Aves; order Piciformes; family Lybiidae; genus Tricholaema lacrymosa; species Tricholaema leucomelas. The sequence continues at coordinate 1,185,431 of WAAF01018538.1, read as the reverse complement.
TGGCGCTTGGTGTATTCAGGGGAGAGAAGCAGGTACCTCTGGAAAATAGTTTCAGTGCAAGAAGGGCTGACTTGCCTCTGAAGGTTCGTATTTCTCTCCAGCAATTAAGCAAACAGCCCTGGGTGAATGTAAATGCCTGTGGTTAAATGGTATGAAACAGGCCCCTATTCAGTTTTTCACACTCGTTTCTAGTGTTACATGTGTAAAATTGTTTTAATGTCTCAGGAATTACAAAGCCCCAAATTCTACAACATAACCTTTTTGATCTCTTCTTGTTAAAAGCTTTTTATCCCCAGAGAAAAACCTTTTAAATCTGTGTGTTCAGAAGCTTCTCGAGAAAACTTACTCAACAGTTAAAATATGAGGCATAACTTTCATGAAGCACCCACAAAACTTTTAATATTCTGAGCTCTCTCCTGAAGGCTTGTACTTCTCATTGACTCTTGGAAACGAAACACCAATTATGTAGACTGGTACTCTCGATTACAAAGCTGTGAGCCTCTCTGATGTATATCGCAGCCCGCAGGGAGCTAGTACAACCCCTTCCAGTCATTAGCATGGCATTGTTAACTTGATAGATGACAGTACCTGTCCCCATGTAGGTGACAACACTGACAGCTCTGGCAGCAGCTGATTTTGGTGTCTCATTGTTGCCCTGTTTTGCAGAATGTAACACCCTGAACGGATTAGTGTCTGAGGTTTTTATCCGATTCTTTGTGGAGACAGTTGGCCATTATTCCCTGTTCCTAACCCAGAATGAAAAAGGAGAGCGTGCCTTCCAAAGGGAGGCTTTCCGTAAATCTGTGGCCTCCAAGAGTATCCGTCGCTTCTTGGAAGTTTTCATGGAATCCCAAATGTTTGCTGGCTTCATCCAAGACAGAGAGCTGAGAAAATGCAGGGCAAAAGGTAAGGGTGGGTTTCTGTCCCGCAGTATGGTTGCACCTGCTGGAATGGGTCCTGTGCTGAGTGTGGTTATCTACTGGCAGGGACGCGACAAACCTTAACAAACCGTGACTGACAAACCTTCCCAACCCTTTTGCCTGCCTTGTGTGGGCCGAAGATGGGCTGTGGTGGTGGCCTCACAAAAGGCTTTAGCCACAGTATTCACACCGGGCGCCTCAAAACACTCGACAAGCTGGGAACGGTGCAGCAGAAACCTCCGCAGGGTCAGCTGCCAGGGCTCCCCCGGTAAAATCTGATACACTGGCGAGGCGGAGCCCTGCCGGCTTCGGTCACTGCCAACGACCGCTCCGAGTGCGAGCAGGTTTGGCGCCGCCCCCGCCAGGGTACGGGGCCGCCGCTGCAGCGCCCTCTGCAGGACTGGCGGCAGTGAGGGTCCGGCCTAGCTCACTGCCGTTCCTCCTCGGGGCCCGGTGCGTGATCGGTGCTACAGGACCGTGAGGCGGTGGCGGCCGTGACCGTGCCTGACGAGGTGCTGAGGCAGTGGCGGCAGGCCGGCTCCCAGGCTGCAGCAGCTGAGCGGCGGACCCAGTGGCGAGGTGCCGGCCCGGCCCGGAGATGCAGCAAGGCATCGGGTAGCGTGGCCCATGGGAGGGCGGGCGGAGCGGGCAGCAGGTCTGGGCGAGGGTGTACCGCCCACGGCTTGCGTACCTCTTTTGATGCCACATGAAACAGAACAGCCCCTTGCGGTAGTGGATTTTACAGTGTTAGAGACAAGGGCCTGTAAAATAGTTGGGACTGTGCCGAGGGGCGGGGGGAAAAGTTTCAGCCTAGCCAGGCCTAGCGCCCTTGTCTCCTCTCTCCACAGGGCTCTTCGAGCAGCGGGTTGAACAGTATTTGGAGGAGCTTCCAGACACAGAACAAAGTGGAGTAAACAAGTTTCTGCGAGGCCTTGGTGAGAAATTCTTAAGATGTATTTCTGAAATTACTTTTTTTTTTAAAAAAGCCTTAGCTGAGGTAAGATTGGATAGGCAAGTTTTGGTGTGACAAAACATGAGAACAGTGACACCGTACTTAAAGCTGAGAAACTCAGATTCAATTTTAATCCAGGTTAACACTTCCATTTTTATTTGAGGGCAAGGGAACCAAGGTGGAGAAAAGGGAGACAGCTGACCTAAGGATTCTGTTAGTTGGCTGTCCCTGCAGCACTCTACAGCAACGACAATACACATCAGACCCATTTGCTGAGTACCTTTTGATTGCCTCTGGCTTTTCTGCAAATAGTAAATGGTGTGCTCTCTTTAGGCAACAAAATGAAGTTCCTTCACAAGAAGAACTGACTCCTTTCTGCTGAAGTAACCAACCCAAAGACTACATGTGATGTTGCACTTGAGACAGTTGCAGCGTTTCAGAGTGCCATGTGGGAGGAGAGTGGAGCAAGCTGATGGCGGCTTTAAGAGATGACCAATGCTGTTAGTGTGCCAATGATGGCTCCTCTGTTTTGATAGAACTTGTACATAATGTGCTGTAAGCTTTTGTAACTCATTTTGTAATGAGCAAAGAAAACTGTGGTAAATATTTGTATATTCCTGAGAATAACAGGTGCTTCTTTTTCTTTAGTATGGATTGAGTTATGCTTGGTGCAAAACTGAATAGCTGATTATGTGCAGCTGACTGTCTCAGCAGAACCACTGACTTCATGGGATGTTTGTGAGAGCTACACTGATGCCTGGGTACTGCGGGGGTGAATGAACTCGGGTATGTGGGAGAGGTTGTACACATGGGGGCTGCTTTCATGTGCCAGAGTTATGTTGTTTTTTTCCTAATTAATTTTAAAAGAGAAACAAAGTAACTTGATAATAAGGTACTTGGTTCACAATACGAAACTTCGGCAAGGTTTGAATTCTGGTCAGTAAACCATTTGTAATCCATTCTGCACTAAGACTGCTAAACCTGAGGGGATCTCAGTTCTTTGACATGCAAGCTGCAGCGAGTAGGTACAGTACATCCTTTCCTAATGTATGTATGGTTTCTAATAAACTCTGTAAATACACCTGGTTGTTTATATTCATTGCAAACCTCTCCAGTTTCTGATGTTGAGAGTAGCTACAAAACTCATAACTTTCCTGTGACTTATAAAATTAATTTGTAATTAAAGTACAAATTGGTTATTGAGAACCTGTCTTTTACAAGGTTTGCTATTTCACAACACGTAGTTGTTTTCTCAACATTTTTCACTACAGCTGAGACAAAGCATTTTGTGTTCTTGTTCTGTTAACTTCATCCTGACAGAAGCATCTCTTTTTTTTTGTTGTTTGTTAGGCTAAGCAGCAAATTTCTTTCTGTCATTTTATGATATACAGTGCTCTTGAACTGTAGTATTGTCAGCTTGGTTTTGGACTATGGTGGTTACATGATCAGAGTAGAATACTCTGAGGAGCTTGTAGCAGACAGCCTCTGCCCAAATTCTTCATGAGCTAGTCACCTACGTTTCACCAGTATCTGCTTTTGCACTAGTTGCATCCTGTTAGGGTGATGCTTCCATTTCTGCGAAGGCTCTTTAGTGAGCAACAGGAATGGTTAGCGTGCCATGCATGGCCTTCTGCACTGCACACATCAAGTCCTGTGTTACACTTGCAAGTCTGACAGCCAAGGAAAAATGGCTACTTTCTTCCTTTTAGGAAAACCACGGAAACAAATGCTGTGTTTTTCTTCATTTGCAGCATAATTTCTTTATTTAGATTGTCTTTGAGGCTTGCGCAATTCCTAACCTGACAGTGGTTCTGGTTTGCTATCAGCCTCATAGAGTAAAACTGAGGGATTATTCATTAAAAAGGTGAAGTAATTTCCTTTTTTTTTTTCTAACTCCCTCACACATGCATGTACAAAAGCTTCTGAAGTATATACATGGAATGTCTGTAAAATATCAAGTGCTTTTGATTCAATGGAAATATAATCAGTCGGTTTCTGAGAATTTATATACAGTGAGTTCCAGAATGACATCTAGATGTAGTTCTTCAGAGTGGAAGGCATAACTTCACTTCGGTTGTTTGATTCTGGGCATTTTATAAGCAACAGCTGCTAGAAAATATACAGGGTAATCTCAAGAAAACAATGGCTAAAGCATCATCATCGGAAGGAAGTGCTACAGAGTTGCTACAAAGGCCAAGAAAAAAACACAGCATGCTGATGTACAAGCGCGTGTCATGGACCTCCAACACCAAAGCTGTTTTCCTCCATCTGCACTTCAAGTAGAATTGGTTTGCACATTTTATAACCCATCAACAAATTGCAGTTTTTGTAACTTGAACTAGAGGAGAGGACTGGCCAAGGTCAGATGTTTCAAGAAGTGCCTTCGTCCTCTCAGCCTATGCTTCTATGAAGCAATCCTTGTGCTATCCCAGGTCTGTGTTTGAAAGGATCAGCGTCTTATTTTTCCATCTGTATGGTTAAAACTAATGGTGTTCCTGAACATGGCACAGTAGTAGCTGTGCTCTGTAATGGAGAAGGAAATCCTTAAGAAAACCGAATCTGGTACTGGCCCCTACGTTTTAAATCAGCAAAGTTCTGTTTAAAGTCTTACAGTATAAAACACAGGCTTGAGAAACTGCAGTGCCCAGGAACACAGTGTAGGGTGGCAGGCAGTTGTGTTAAAGATCATTTTCCCGTTGTCACCGCTATTTAATAAAATGACCAACCATGAATTTTTTCTCAGTTCTTTCTCAGTCATCCTGCTACACATGACAGTTGTACCTCTAGGTAAAACAGTATCTAACGCTTTCTGCCTGACAGATTGCCCCACTGGCCGGAGCGGCTGTGGGGAGCAGCGCTTGCTCCGTGCTCAGCGCAAGGCCAGAGAGCTCGGCAGAGCTGCAGCAGGATGTGGTGCTGCAGCCGCAGCCCAGCGTCCCCCAGAGAAGCCGCAGGTGACCGGCGAGCGGTACTGGCAGTGCAGCCAGAGCGATCACGGGCCGCGAAGCGCGGCGCTTCGGAAAGCACCTACAAAGCTGGCGGCCCATCCTGTCTCGCCAGAGCGGCTCATGCCCGCCTTCCGGACGGCTCCGCTCCGTCCCCACACCTCACTTCATCCCGGCCCCGGCACGGCGGAAAAAACCGCTCAGGCCTCGCCACGCCAGATCTCGCGACACTCACTCCCCAGCCGATCTCGCGAGATTGAGCGCTGGGTCCAGGTGCCTGAGCGAAGCCTCGCGAGAGCTCGGCGCCGCTGCCGCCGCCGCGCTGCCTTGCCCCGCTCTCTTTCTCTGCCCTGCGCACGCTGACAGGATGGTGGGTGCTGCTGGCGGGGCTGCGCCGGGCTGGGGGGAGCCGCGGCCGCCGCCCCTCGCTCCCGCGTCGCAACGTTGCGGGGGAGTAGAGGGAAGAGGTAGAGAAGGTGCTCCTCCGAGGTCGCAGCCTGCTCGGGGAGGCGACAGGGGAGGACGGCGCGGTGAGGCCGCTTGGGGCCGGGCCGCCATGGCGCCTGGCTGTGCCGCCGCTGAGGAAATTGCGGCGTGGGAGCAGCGCCGGCTCCGCGGGAGGGCGAGGGTTAGGCCAGCCTCATGTTGTCTGTCCTGTTCATAGTCGCTTTTCCGCTTTTCCGCAGCCTTCCCGACTAAGGAAGACTCGGAAGCTGAGAGGACATGTTAGCCACGGCCACGGCCGCGTTGGTGAGTGCTGCATGCCCGTCGGTACCGCACTGCTGCTAAGAGCATGCTGCTTCCTCACGGGTCGTAATAAACTGTGTCTCTGAGTGCAAGAACTCCTGCACATCGGGTAGTGAGCTGTACTGATGGCTAGACTGAGCGATGCGCACGTTTTGGGGCAGGATACCACAGTGATGGCCTGAGCGAAGTCTTGCAAATTCCTTAAGGCCTCGCAGGATTTTAACTCGGTATTACTCGGGCACTGCATACTGGTTGTATGACATCTGCAGTTAGTTATGGGACGGTGCTGGTGTCTCTTTGAGCATTCTTACTTTAGTCGCCTCATTTGTGCTAACGTTTATGTCTTTGTGTGCTCCTGTAAGATAATAAGGCATGCTATGGGATTTTAGTTAGTTTTCAGTTTACTTATCTTCTGAATTAATACAGCAAGATAGGGTAGAATTGGAGTCATTAACCTAAAGTAGCATCGAGCATACCTTTAAAGTCAAGCATTATGAGTAACATTCTTAATGTAACAAACTGTTGTTTTTGTTTTAGGCAAACACAGGAAGCACCCTGGTGGGCGTGGTAATGCTGGTGGTATGCACCATCACAGGATTAACTTTGATAAATAGTAAGCTTACATCTTTAATGTATGTTAGTGAAATATATAACCTTAAAGTAGAAAGAACTATGTGAATAAACAAAATTCTCTGCCATCTTAGGTATTCTTTACGCTAACATGAAGTGTGGCATCATAGATACAATCAACTCATGTCCCCATTTACCCCGGAATCAAATGCCTTTCCACTTTAACCAGCAGTCTACAGTATTTGATCAACTTGGCCAAACTTGCCTGTTATAACATGGTCCCTTCTTAATGATGCACACACAAATGCTGGATAAATTCAGAATGTCATGTTAAATCCAAACTGAATTTTCTTTAGCTACATACTGTAAAGATGAGGGACATTGGTGTTGTATACTGCCGAGACTAGAGTCACATCTGGACACTGCTTGTTGACCTGGTGTGCTAGAGTACTCGAAGAGTAACCACTAATCTTATTCACTGGCTGTGACCATGTTTGATTCAGTCAGTCACCAGATTAGTGACAAGAGTGCTGAAACTCCTCAGACAGTGCAGCCCTCCCTGGATTCAGAGTTGGGGTTGCCCTGGGAATACAGGGCTGGTACAGACTTGCCAATGAAGGGAATTGCGAGTTCAAGGAGCAACAAACTTCCAAGAGAGTGATTTTCTTGGTTGAGATACTAATGACTATTACACTTAAATAGTGCACATATTAATACAAATGGAAATAAAATGTGATGTTTTGATTACTTTGATCAAGTAAGAGGCATGCTTTGCTGTTAGTTTGTAGTGCCACTTTTGAGGATGAACTAAAAATGTGATTTAACGAGGTATGTGTTTCTTTAACAGTCACCCTGGATACTTTGGAAAAGTAGGCATGAGACACTATCACTTGAAGAGGAACCAAAAGTTCTGTCCAACTGTCAATTTGGATAAGTTATGGACACTCGTCAGTGAACAAACTCGGCTCAATTACGCAAAAAACGAGGCTGGCCTGGCCCCAGTCATTGATGTTGTGCGCTCGGTAAGTTTCTGCTCATGTTCCAGCCTGCAGTTTCTGGTCACTTCGTGTGTAACAGTTTTCTGTATCCAAGTAGGAAAGTGGTGAACTGCAAATAGACTACCTGAGTATTTGTAAACTTTGCAGGACAGGTGTCTTGGCATATAAGTAGTGATGCAGCTACTGTGTCTTCTGCTTGAAAACCTTTTCCTGATGCTTACGTGTGATGTGGACAGGGACTTCCCTTATTTGGGAAAGTGGTGAAAGATTCTTTAGAGCTTACTGAAATCATGTATAAAAATGTTACATATCGAGACTAGAGTCACATCTTAACATGTTTGATTGTCTTGGTGTGCTATAGTTCTCGAACATCAACATCTGATCTCTATTCACTGGCTGTGATGTGTTGTATCTCAGCCAGCCACCGAGTCAGTGATACAGATTAGTCTGCCTCCCAAATTAAGATAACCTATGTTGACCAGTTACTCTGCTTTTAACAAGTGATGACTTCAATAGCTATAGCATTTATAGACCTCGGGCTGTGATTGCTCTCTTAATGCAGAGGACAGAAAATGAGGCTTTCAGTGGTAGAGAGCAGCTGTTGCTGTGAAAGCTTGCAAAAGCTTTGGTTGTACATGTAGGACTCGCCCTGTTCACAAGTGTGAGGCTACCTTACTGGTCAAGAGCACCCACCAGAGTCATGGGGTTAGTAGAGAGACTCTTGGAAGTGCATCTAATTGCTCTTCCCTTCAGAAAAGTGTGGAAAAGTTGGTGACCTCTACCAGATTTTACAGTGTTTTGTGTAGAGGGAGTAGTCGGGGCAGGGGGAGGGATTCCAGCTTCTGAATTGCCGGAAAGATTTCTGCAGTTTCCAGTTTTCTCTGAACAAGTGCAACCCCTTTAGGTCTCACAGGGTGTTTTTCTTTCATTTGTACCGGATTTATATTGTGACAGGCACTGGATGGAGTCATGGTGATTGTTTTGGCTTTAACTGGTGCACGCTAAAAGACAACTGGTTTGAATACAGGAGCCTGGCAAGCTGATAACACACACTTAACATGTTTTCATTCTCTAGGGCTACTACAAAGTCCTGGGCAAGGGGAAGCTGCCCAAGCAACCTGTAATTGTGAAAGCAAAGTTCTTCAGTAGAAGAGCAGAGGAGAAGATCAAAGAAGTTGGTGGTGCCTGTGTGCTTGTGGCATAAAAGCCTTTGTCTGTTCAAATTTTTTGAATAAAGGCATTGTGTAAAATAAGCCAATTTACTATAGTTTCTGATTTATTTTTTTCTTTCCTTGTCCAGACACTGTTCACACTTGAACACAGGAAATTGAGTCTTACACGGAATGGTAGAATTACTAATTTCCTTTGTGTGAATAGACTGAGACTTTACTGGAAGTGCGGTCCTGTGATACCTGTATGCTTCTCTGATTTGTGTTGGTGCTGAGGCAGCCCCCAGCAGTGCCTGGCCTTTGCCTTTCTGTTAGCCTCACTTGGGCTAACACACCAAAAACTCAGCAGTTTTCTTCCTGTTCCAAGTGTGGCTCAGCTTGCTAGCTGCCACCCCAGCTTATCCGGTCTTCAGCTGTTTTCTGTCCTGTATCTTGCCTCATCACTCCCACCACACATTCCCAAATGGGATTATTTCCTCTAATAAACTGCTGTTGTTTCCCTTTGGTGCAACCAAGCAGCTGATGTAGCTGCTTGAGTACTGATTTGCATACCTACCTCAGCAGGAAATTTTCAACAGTTTCATCACCCTCGTCCTTCCCCTTCCTACCAAAAAACTTGTGCATCATTTCATATGTTATGCAGAAGGCCTACATTAAAATGTGTGGTAGCCCAATTCTCTACTTAGTGACACATTTGGCCTGTACACTGATACCGCATTTCCTAGTGCTGGGCTTTGCACTGATTCTCTGCATGGATGCTCTGGTCCAGGGCTGTGGTAGTCTAAGACTTCAACTTCCTGCTGCAAAAATTTTATGTTTTTGTAAATGCTGCTTTACCTTAGCAACAGCTGTTGCAAGAAAACAAAGGTGAAGTGAGGAGAGAAGCCGTGCTGCTCTANGATTTCTAAAAGTGTGGGGGGCGGGGGATACCCAAACCATCACAGACTTCAACTTCCTGCTGCAAAAATTGTATGTTTTTGTAAATGCTGCTTTACCTTAGCAACAGCTGTTGCAAGAAAACAAAGGTGAAGTGAGGAGAGAAGCCGTGCTGCTCTAAAGACGTTTGCCTCTGAAAGATCGTTGCAGTTTAGGCAATGAGCTCATTTGACAAGCACTGATACAATGTTTATGAGCTAAAGCACAGGTACAGTTACCTTTCTAAAGGGACCTCTAGTTTTGAAACGACAATTGTAAGTTTTAGGGGAAGGTTTGAGTTTTTGTAAGTGAATAGAGTGGCATTTGCAGAGCAAGTTTTTGATAGGAAGTATGCTGCAGACTTGAACACGTGGTCTCTTTCTCAAGTAGTTTAAATAGCAATGACTGGTGGTGAATTCCTGAGATATTCCTAAATCTTTTGCATTGTAGAAAAACAAAAGACCCACTTAGTAACCATTTCCACTGGGACCTGGCCCGAGAGGAGATCCTCAATACACAGACCCAAGATCAGAGCTGCTGCTCCTCTGTGCTGGGGAAATCTGAAGATCATAGCTGTAAGTTATGTTCTCCTGGTAGCATTCAGGAGGGTTTTGAGTCTCCAGAGAAAGAGACTCCACAATCTCACTGGGGCAGCCGTGCTCCAGCACCCATCTTCAAGAAGTTTCTTCTGAAGTCCAAGTGAAACGTGAACTACCGTGGGGAGCATAGGTTGGCAGAAGGAACAGCATCCTGCTTGTTGAAAGCTCAAATTTGGTCTATAATTTGATCTGCGGTCATCTTGACACTTGAAATTTCATTACTGTGAAGGACATTTTATTAATTTTCTACAAGGAAGATTGGTAGGAGATGCTGTACGTTTATCAAGGCAGCTTCCTAACATTAATTGCTGAAATGGTGGACATATGATCAGCTGTGCTTATTATTTACCTGAAAACTAAATACTGAGGTGAAATTGTAAAAGCGGTCAGAAAATACCATCATTTTTATTGCACCATTTCAGTGCTTCTAGCAGGAAATGTGCAGCATGTGACAAGTCAGACTGGTAACAGCTTTGTAGGTAGATAATAGAGCAGATTACTTCAGTTTTTACAGAAGCTGCAAGTACTATAGAGAGGTAGTGGAATCACGGTTTGTAAACCTTAAACCACACTTTCCTGCACAACAATCTGCTAAGACATTGTTTTTCTTTTTTTAAAGCAGGTATGTGATGTTCAGCTGCAAAGAGCTTCCTCTTTCTTCGGAAGGACTAAATAAATGTTGCTGAAGAAGGTGCATCCTGCTGTTGCCTTCTAGTTTGCACTTTAGTGGTCAAGGGTTTTAAGTAGAGGGGTTGTCATGAGCTATTTTGCAAGTCTTTATGCTTCAGGTGTCAAACTTCAGCCAGGAGAAATGGAGACCCTGGATCTGCTGAGGAATTGTTTGATGTGCAAATGGGACTTGTGGAGGAGAGACCCCAGAATGTTACCTTGCCTTCATTCCTTCTGTAAGGACTGTCTTCCAGAACTGATTCAAGGATATAGCTGTATTCCCACTGAGTGTGAAGTTCTATATGAAGGTAATACTTAGGATTCTCTGGCTTCTGGCTTGTACTCGTTGTATTGCAGTAATGTAAAGATAGATGGATTAAGAAGTGTTTTTGTAGTGTATTCCTTTACAGCACTGCTTTAAAAGAATAGGGGATTTAAGATTTGTATGAGCAGAGGGTGGATTGGGAACAAGCATTCTTCTTGATGCTTTTCATCCAACAGCAATGTTTTGAAGAGAAATGGCACAGTCAGACAGGTATCATTTTCCAGAAAGGGCTAAGTTTCACTTACCAGGTGTGACATTCTGAACGTTTGATTTGCTTGACTTGGTGTATGAATAGTTGCCACAAGGTGGTTCCTAGGCTATATCTTTATGTAAACTTTTGGGTGTGTTGGATCTTCATATGGTATCAGTTGAGCACATGCTTTTATTCTTTTTCTCTTCTCCTTCTGCACTCCTCTCCCTGTCCCACACACCAACAAAAGCACCCAGTTCTTTGTTCCTAACAGAAGTCATAGTAATTGTTGTTAGAATGTGTGTCGTGGTGCAGTGAAACTTTTATCTCATTGTAACTGTGGTTTCACTCTCTCTGAACCTCTCTGTCTATAAAATGCACTGTAACTCACTCTAACAAGCTGAGTATACTGGTGGAGACAAGAAGTGTTGTGTGACTGTGGCTTTTGAAATCAGAAGTTATTTGTACAGGTTAATAGGAAGTATGAGACTGTTTTTGGAGTAAGAATCACAAAATACAGTCATTTTGACTGAATGAGTCTTAATTGCCATGGGTAAGCATTCTGGACTCATTACTAATTTATAAGAAGAGCAAAGGCATGTAGATAACTTGTATTTTCACAGGCTTTGAACTTCAGATGAATAGGAGGCATCATCTGTTATCTCTTCCATAGATTTTAGAAACATGTAGGAATAGAAGATACCTTCCCCGAGGTGATGGTAATCTGAATTCATGAGCTAACATAAACTAGACAAGTTCAGGTTCGAGAACAAATGGAGAGAGTGATAGGAGGCGAGTGCTGAAGGGCTAGCAAAACACAAAAGCTGAAGGAAAAGGGAATAACTTAAGAGCAAAGCTGAGAAAGGATGTCCATGTGCAGGGTACAGACAGAAAAAGATAAAAAGCCAAGAAGTTATTTCACCTTAAAATTTTTAATGCCAAACCATAGTGGGCTTGGAGTCTGAGGGAACTATTTTATAATCAAATGGTGTTGAAAACCACCACTCTATTACTTTTAATGTATTCTCATTTGACATCTAAGCTGCTCCTTTTTTCCTCCTTGTTTCTGTTTGCCATGTGGAAAAGTGAATTTATACCACTTGGTGGTCTTGGATGAAGTGCAGCAAGAAGTTCTCACGAGCTGTTAAAATACTGGGTGTTTCTTAAAGCTCCTCAGTGGATTGGGAATTATTTGTTTGTAGCAGACTGGAACAAATACTAGTTTATTTCTGTATTCTTGAGGTTTCTCTGTTTACTTCCTCATTCTCTTGTAGGTAGGGAACTTCTGCAGGAAACAGCAAGATTAAAGAAATGATGAACAGTTGTGATCGAGTAAATGAAGTGAGACACCAAATACAGTTAATATATAAGCAAGGAAAGCAGCAAACCCCAGACACCTGTGTCCGTTTAAGTCAAGGACTGAAACTGCAACCACTGTAGGTCAGCCTAGAAATGTCACAGGGTTACATATTAGAGACCAGCTAAAACAAAGAGAGAACAGACTATTAAAGAGAGCAAAGATGACTTCAGATGAACTGCTGACAGTTGTTCACTTGCTGCATTTGATTATCCACAGCTGAAAAGAGACTGTTTTCTTAAGCTTCTAAGGTAGGTGCTGTATATAACCTAAGATTCCTAATTGTGGATACTAGTTAATGAGGCAATGCAAAACTCATCCAAGAATTGGTCACAATTGCATTGAATGTGTTCATAGATGTCTTTGAGGGGTTTTATTTCAAGGAAAAGATTGATCTCTAAGACTCCTTTGGCTCTGGGCTCATTTTCACTATGTTTTGTCATGAGAAGTATAGGGTACTGGGTAAGGAGGCTTCAGGTGTCAACACACAGTGTCTTGTCTTGTACTAAGGTTGTATGTGGGGAAAAAAAATACATGCACATCTACAGAGTTCTTCAGGCACTGTTTAGCCTTACAGGAGAGTACAGTTTGGCTGTTTTGGTGTTACAGCTTTTGTATCTCCAGGCCCCACATAATCTTGTTTTGATGCAATCATATGAGGCAAGTGATGCAATGTATCACATCTAGTAATTCTGAAGGAAAAGGCTCCTTTGCTTTAATTAGATCCACTTAACACCAAATGCATGCTTTATTTCTAAAAATGGAAGTAGAAAGGTAACTCTAAAAAGGGAAAATGTTCCTCATAGACATAGTCAGTAACTTAAAGAAAGAATTTAAAGCTACTCAGCTTTTCTCACTGTTCTTCAGCTGCCAGACAGAAGAGACAAGTGAAACAATGGTTGGTTTAGTTATATAAATAGGAAGCTGTAGAGTGGGAGGCTGTCTTTGGAACTGTTTCCTATAACCTATAATTGGGTCTCCAAGGAAGTGTAAATTATGCCTGAAGCTTGAGCTGTAGCTAACGCTCTCTGAGAATAATTATTCTGGTAGCTGTCAGAGGCAAAAGAGCAGAGGAATAGGTGCAACATGTGGACAGCAAGTATAAATGTGGTGTGTATGATAGCTCCACTGTTTGTTTCTTTATGCTAATCAATTCTTGTGATAATGATAGGTTAATTATCTGCATTGATTTATTTCTGAGACAACCATCTTGAGGGTTCTTTCTATTTAAACCTGACCAGACTGGAAGACCTTGAAGCAAAACTGCGAGCTGTGGCTTTTTGGTGGTGGTGTTGTTGCACTCCCTTTATATGTGGTGAAGAGGTTACAGTTTGCACTTTCAGAGAGGATTGCTGTGAATTATCCACATCTCTGTCACTTACAAATTAGCTTGTTACAGTACAGGTGGAGTAAGTAACTTAAGAGCACCCAGAAATGTTAGTTCTTTTATTATCTGTGCTTCTACGAAGGAATACTCTGAGTCTTCACCACACCACTGCCTTTGTGTCTATTTACTATTCCCTGGGTCCAATGCAATGTGTCAGCTTTCATAAGCAGAAACAAAAATGCTGTGGGATGTGAGGTACCTGACCTGTGGGGAAATAGGGCTTGAACGGTATGTGGCAGAACCTTGTTGTTTTCTTGGAAGCTGTTTTTTGATATCCCAGGTGTGGAGCTGGAGTGTCCAGACTGAATATCTCTATCTACTGAATCCACTGCCTTTGAATTTCCCCTTTCTCCAACCTGTTGTCTAGTTACTGTCACTGATGGGAGTCTGAGAGTGGAAATAAACACATGACTTGTGAAAGAGGTCTGCAAATCCATTCATCAAAGCAAACATCTGCTGCTGAAGCTTTTTAGGGATTAGAGATGTCTGTATGTGAACATAAGATGCAGGAAGATATGTGTGTATGTATGTTGCTTTCTAGTGCCGGTGGTGGTCAGATGCATTAGCCTATGATGGACAGTAGTCAAAGGAGTAGTGGAACCTTGGAAGGATGTAGGAGTAGGACTATTACTCTACCTCCCTCATATAATGAAACTTTGTGGGAGTCTGTTCAACACAGTGTGGTCTCCACATTCCATTTTAGCTGATGTCTGAAATACACTGAAAATAGCTTATACGTGGTTTATCTGGCAGATAATTCTGAAGTAGGTTTTATTCTGTATACAACAATGAAATGGGGCTCAAATCCAGCATTAGGATCATCAATTGCTAGGCTTTCTGGGTCGTCTCTTTAGCAGTGAAAAGTGAGGTCATAAATAATGATTTCAAAGGATAAACAGCAGGAGGTAATGAACTCCTAAAAAATAATTTATGCAAATGTTCCCACTTCCTTCCCACCATGATAATTTCCATATGAAAACAGAGCATGTCAACAGCTCTCAGTTTTTTGCTACTTCTGAAGGTTTTGATAACAATAATGAACTTCATTTGGGCATTATGATAGTACCACAGCTGAATTTGGCTCCTGATCTCTTAATATGTAAACTGTTGTTTGAATCATGTAATTCCATGTTGAATTGCTGTTTAGTTGCAGAAATTGCATCATTCTCATACGTACAAACACTGAGTCTCTAGGGCTTCTGAGTGCTCTTCCCTTCACCCACAGTGCTCTAATAATGACATATTTAAATGAGCTGTCTGCAAACTATAGGTTCTTAAATTAACACTGTTGTTTAGAGGCAGTGGTAAGGCAGGAAGGCACGAAAAATGCTTAGGGAATGGTCTGCTAAATGTACTGTGGGAGTGAATGGTGTTGCAGGAGCTGCTACTACACAGATCTAGAAAAGCTCTTTCATTCTGCGTGCTTGCTCCAGGTTATTCTGAGAACTGAGAAAAGATCCAGGCAAGCAGGGAAGTAGGATGCTGCAGTTCATTCTCTCTACGGGATTTTTATTCCACTACTTCAGGAAAGATACAACCAAGGCAAGTTAACAGAGGCCTGAATGAGTCTGAGAGGCAAGAGAGAAAAAAAAAAATGCAGCTATCAAGTGACCCATTCCGTCTTTCTGCCCTGGTGATTTGTCAGCAGTTCTGGCTGAAGGAGGGGGAGCAGCCCCAGGTCTGATGTGATTTCAATCTGCAGCTCGGCTGAGCCCGCTTCCAGGGAGTGTGCTGTGTGTGCATGCCTGCTTCATAACCACCCCTCTGGCAGAGGTGACAGTGTGTAGCTCTCTGAGTGACTGGGTATCCAGAAGACAGGTAAGGGGTTTCTAGGAAATGGTCCTTTACTGGTGATGTGCGTTCTGAGCATGAGCACAGCACAGTGCACTCCCTTTTTACTGTCGAAGTAGCTGCTGCTTGTGGCTGTTTGCTAATATGTATGTGAGGTTTGCTTACTTTCAGGGTAGGCGCTGCACAAACCGTTCTGTCGTCTATTTATTATGCCAAGCTATCTTTAGATTCTTTGGAGAATTTATATTGAACAAGATTGGGCATTTCCAGGGAGCACAGTGGGTTGTTTTTTTTTTTCATATTAGATGGAATAAGAATCAAATTAAGAAGCTCAATTAGCTGAACAAGTTATGAAGCTACCACATTCAGGAAATCTCTCTTTTAGTAAGATGCAAAATCATCTCTTGTGCTTTGAATGGTCTTAAATATAGAATTCAGTATTAAGACAGGCAAGAAGGTTCTTGCTGATTAGTCCTTGTATAAGTGGGTGTCTACTTCCAATAAAGCATTGCCATGCGTGGTGCCCCCTTTAGTATTTCCTGTTAACTGTGGTGCTCTTTGTTCTGATTATTATTATTATTATTTTTATTTAAGCTGAGGGCTGTACGTGTCTTATATTAATCTCAAGGGAGAATTAGATTCTAAGTCATTATAATTCACAGTTACTTGGATATTTGAGACACACTTTGATGTTTACACCATCAAAGCTGCACTTGATGGTCTGCGGTAGTGTTCTGACTTACGTGTGCGTGACTCACTCCATGTGTATTTCTGGAACAACACAGACTTCAATAGAATAGCTTAAATATGAGAGAAGAATTGTCCCATGGTATCCAGGACATGACTTTTAGATATCCCCAAAAATGAATCATCAGTAACATCAACTACCTCCAAAATCGTGAGTGTTCTGTATTTCTTAATAGCACTGCATTTCTCAGTATAACTAAGGAGGCTTTTGTGCAGAAGTGAAATCCATGCATCTAATATTTTAAAATGCATTCAAAAAGATCATAGAATCAACCAGGTTGGAAGGTGGTCCAGCTCATTATCAAATGAATGTGTTCTTTATACAGCGTATTCTATACTTCACTGGTTTGTAACAAAGCAGCTGAATTTAAAGTTCACATGAAGGTACTTGAGGCCATGAACATAAATATCATTCACTTGACATAGTTTGATTTAACATTCTGCACTAACCTAATAGTGTTGGAATGTAATAAACCACTAACTTCAACATTAACTTTTTCTACCTCACGTGATGCGTAGAGTCCTGTGTACCCCAAAATTCCTCTCCCTCTGTGGTTTGAATGGGAGAGGAAAAGGCGCGAAGAGACCTGTTCCCCCCCCTGCCCTGCAGGCGTGAAGGGGGGGAGCAAGGGACCCTTCCGGCACCAGGGGTGCCCCGTGCAGGGCCCGCGCTGGCCTCGGCTGGGGATTGGCTGTGTGCTTCGTGCCTAGGAAGTGGTAACTCAGCTCTTTGTCTAGGAAGGGTATCAATATTGGGGTTCCCGCCTTGAGGTTTGTTCCTGCCTTGGAGTTCTCCCCCACCTGGATAGCTTCTGCACAAGGAGCCCCTGAGGCTCGCAAAGACAAGCTCCTGGGGGACAGGGCTTCACCTTAAGCACCCCCTTTATGGAGCTTTATAGCTCTTAACGACCCTCGGAGGCTTCTGAAAGACCCAAAAGGACAAGCATTTGGACCGCCCTTCCATTCAAGCCAGCCTGACTCATCCCTGAGTAACTTTGGCTCAGCCTTATGTTAATAAGGGGGATGCTATATATATTTAATAGGTTAAGCCTTTTCCAACTTCTGACCTCCAAAATAGTCAAGTCTACCTATGGTATCTGTGTAGATCTTCTCAACCAACTGAACCTGCTAATTAAAACTAAATTAATTTCTGTATCTAGTTTTGGGGAAAATAAAATAACTCTATTTTTTATATAAATTCCTGACTCGGCCACATTAATTCCCTGCCTCCATAACACCTTGCCAGGGCAAAATTCTGAGTACTGCTTTTCAAAAGAATCACAGCATGGTGGGGTTGGAAGAAGATCATCTAGTTCAACCCCACTGCTAAAGCAGGTTCACCCAGAGCAGGCTCCACAGGACTGTGTCCGGGTGGGTTTTGAGAGGTTCCAGAGAAGCAGACATTTAGCAAAGTGGAAGACTATCACTCCTCTTCCTCTGTAATTAGGCAATTAGCAGAGGATGGTTTTGTTTCTGTTCCCAGCCATGTTTTGTGTGCTCACCTGAATGGCATGTGTAGATGAAGGATCAGCTGTGAGAATTGTGAGTTTCTTACTTCAGAAAGTAACTTGTTGATACTTCCCCCTTTGGTCAATTTGAGGCATATTGTATAAAGGTTTTCTCTCTTTATTAGCCAGATCAAGCACTGGCACTGCGTGGGCAATGCTGTTATGGAAGCAAGAAACTGGTTCCAAGTCTCAAGGGGCTAAATGCAATTCCCTGTGAAGTCAGTAGATGGTTTCCTACCAACAGCACCAAGAATTAGAGCATGGCCTGTGGGACTTATTTGAGAAGCTGCTTGCGCAGTAGTTATTTTGCTTCCTAGTTTTTCAATCAAAATGTGCCTGCCTTTTTATTGCTGCTGCTGCTGCTGCTAAAAATGCCTACCTTTGTAAGGTGCTCGCAGGGAAATCTGAACACTGTTTCACCTTCTAGGAATTAGCACTGCAATTCACTGGTGCTAGTCCTATGCACCATTTTCAAGGAGTAGGAGGACACAGTCTGTAAAAGACATCTTGGGCATTGCAGCGCTCCTGCTGTCTTTGTATTTCTTCAGAGGACCAAGTTGTTAAGAGATATCTAAAGCACACAAAGAACTGTAAGCTGGGAAAGCATGGAGATGTTTCAGCCTGACTATTACAAAAGCATTCTGTTGTCCTCAGGTGTAAGACATGATGGTGATTACCTACAAATGTTGCAGTTAAAGGAGTTACCTTTGCAGCTGTGCCCTTTAGATTAAGGATGCAAAACAGGAGAGTTTAAAAGCCTGCTACATGAGGAGTGCGATGTAAGAAGAAAAAGCCAGCAACACTGAAGTGTGACCTCTGCAATTTCCATGGCTGCTGTGCACTGTCTTATTTGTGGTTTTGTTGTTTTAAACTTCAGGTATCCTTTGCTGCCCTGTGTGCAAACAGACCTGTTTTGCAAGGGATGTAGTTGAGAATTTCTTTGTCAAGGACTTCCCCACTGGTAATTCAGCTATGGCAAAGGTGAGTGAAAACCACTAAGCTGGATGCCTTGTGAGTTGTTGCGATGAGACCAGATGAACAATGTTTAAAACCAGAGCAAACTTTGTTGAACAACAGACTCTTGTCTTGTTTGCCTGTGCAGCACTGTAGTTACTCTGCTTGTAGAGGTGGGCATGCTGCCTGCATAGGACTTCTTACATTTTATTTGCAGGATGAGCTAGACTCTCTACTCAAAATAGAACTGATTGATTAAAAAATATTGGTACTAGTGGTGTGAGAGTGTATCTGTGACCATCAGTATATTAGGAAGATACTGGAACTCTTGGATATCTCATTGCCCCATTTCTGCTCTCCACACAAAGCAAATAGAAGCTGAATGGTTACACCAAGATTAGCCATTAGATCCTGTGAACAAGTATAATTTTCTGACTGTTTTAATGATAGAAAAGGTCACATCATATTCCAGTTTCCCATTGGAGAATGGATGCAAAGGGCAATTGGAAGGCATAGGACACCTACCCTGGCCTTGTATTGACACTGTGTGTAGATGGTTTTCACTTTGGTTAAATACTCAGTTAACAGGCAGGACTAGTTTCATTGCTTTTTCGTTGTCACTAGTGTGCTAGTTTGAGCCTAGCTGGGATGTTTTGGTGAGAAGAACTAGATCATAGGCTGAGAAATGAAAACAATGGTGTCTACTTTGCTCACAGTCTTGCTGAGATGTGTAAAGAAGAAAGGCAAAACAAAGATTAGGTCACTTTTGGTCTGCACTGCATGCTGGGCTGTTCTGCTTTTGCCTGCTGGGGAGAAGCTGAGGTTGCTGGCTGGACTCCATCTTGCTTTCTAACCTCACCCTCCTTTGCTTGGCTGCTTCACCTTGCTTTTTAACCCTCTTGGCCTGAACCTCCATTTTTCCTTAGGACTGGGGTAAGGTTGAGAGGGGTAAGGAGAAGGTGAGGGGGTGGATGAGAGCCCCTCCTGGGGACTCAGGTTTCTGGGAGGGGAGTTGTGTCTGTATTACCTTTTTACCTTGTATATTTCTGTCTATAACTGTATATACTGTAAATATCTGCTTGTAAATTGTGCCAGCTGTAAATATAAGCTTCATTCAAATTTCCAGAGCCGACTGAGTCTAGTCTGGGTGATTTCTAAAGTTGTGGGGGGCGGGGGACACCCAAACCATCACAACTAGTTTGAGTCATGAGGGTGGACAGAGAATGGTGTATATTTCTGTCTCCTCTATTACAAAATACTTTTGGATATTATTTGTATAAACAAGTGATTGCAAAATGGGGTAATATTGCCAGTAGCTGGCAATTAAAGCAGGTGAAACCTTGTCAAAGCTATTCTGTAATCAGCTGATTGTGTTACCCAGGGGGTGATCCAAAGCAAGGGAAAAGCAACAAAGAAGGGATACTGGACTTGACTTTCTGTCTCTTTCATGCTTTTAGTGGGGTTGTAATTCTTCCCTGTTAGTAATTTCTATGTTTCATTGCCTTCATTTTTAAAAAGAAAAGATCTGTAACCTAATCCATTGAGTGCAAATCAGTGCAGGCAAAGCATGTTGGCATCTTCAGGCATAAGGTGTTTGAAGAGCACAGCATAACTTCATCTAAATGAGGAAGAGATCTGTTCACATGCACTCTTCGAAGGGAAGAAGAATATTCCTAAGACAGTGCTGACTCTTTAGAATGCACTTACTGTGCTGGGTTTTATTAATTACCATGACTCGCATCATTTACCTTTCAGTGAGAAGTTGTGTAGAAAGGAAATCAAATGAGAACATTCAAGGTTTTAAAAAGTGCCAGGTTATTTTTTTAAAACCCCTTTTAAAAGGAGTTCTCCTCCCACCCTTTCTGTAACCCCTTAGGAGTCCTGAAAGGAGTTCAGAAAAGCAGATTTCATGCTGAAGTGCAGGAGTACTCTGGTGGGACTCACAGGCCTTCCTCATAGTTATTAACTTCCTTTTTGTTGACAGTCAAGTGAACCTTGTGTACTTTCTTTTAAACCCCTGCTGCCAAAACTACAGCCGTAGCTTCACCATCAGTGATATAAAAAGCAGAAGCCTCAGCTCATCCGACAAATCAACTGCCACAGTTTCCTTAATTTACTTAATATGTTCAAATGGGAATCTGTCAAGGCTTGTAAGAAAATGTTTGGAAGCAAAATGTTTCTGAGTGTGTAAGATGGTGATGCGTTACTGATGGCACATGCTATGTACCAGCAGTAGTTTCAGAAAGATGCATTTCGGAAACCTCTTGTCCAAAAGCCCATTTCACATCATAAATAATGTAACTCAGAACACCCTATGCTCTGCCACTAGCACAAGTAATGGCCACACAGTACAGGATCAGTGTAAGTTGTAGTCAGACTGACAGCTGAACTGTTACAGTCAAACCTGTGATTAAGCAGTTGTGGTTACTGCAGAGAAAGCAGACCTGTGCAGACCTGGAGTACTGTGTGCAGTTCTGGAGCCCCCAACACAAGAAGGACATGGAACTGCTGCAGCAGGTCCAGAGGAGAGCCACAAAGATGCTCAGAGGGCTGCAGCAGCTCTGCTATGAGGACAGGCTGAGAGAGTTGGGGCTCTTCAGCCTGGAGAAGAGAAGGCTTCGAGGAGACCTTAGAGTGGCTTTCCAGTATCTGAAGGGAGCCTACAGGAAAGCTGGGGAGGGACTATTTACACGATCTAGTAATGTTAGGACGAGGGGGAATGGGTTTAAGCTGGAGGAGGGGAGATTTAGACTGGATGTTAGGAGGAAGTTCTTTACAGTGAGGGTGGTGAGACACTGGAACGGGTTGCCCAGGGAGGTTGTGGATGCTTCCTCCCTGGAGGCGTTTAAGGCCAGGCTGGATGAGGCCTTGAGCAGCCTGCTCTAGTGGGAGGTGTCCCTGCCTATGGCAGGGGGTTGGAGCTGGATGATCCTTGAGGTCCTTTCCAACCTAAACCATTCTATGATTCTAAGCTGTCCCTTCATGGGTTGCTGGTAGCCCATGTTTGATTCTTTTACATTTCAAATGTTTACTTGACATCCTACCTCTCTCTGTCTATAAATCTCTCTCTATGATCTATCAATATGTATAATAATAGTGAAATGTCTGCTCACTTGCTGTGTTAAAGCCATCATGAAGTAGCACAACACTAACAGATAGGGGTTACAAAGCACACCGCTACTTGTTTTCAAAACTGTCCCTGCTTAACTGAAATGAGACAAGCCTTATTTCATAGATTCATGGCTTTTTCAGCTAACAAACCATTCTGATTATTTATTCTGACTTCAAGTACAGCATGGAGCTTAGAATTTTGCTGAGTAATTCTTGCATCCTGTCGTAATTATGCTTGTGCTAGAGCTCACGACAACCAGTTTGATTTAAGATCTTTGAATGCTGATTTTGTTCTGTTCTCTTTTACAACAACCAGGCTCTTAACATCACTTGAACTGCACTACTCTGAGTGTGATGGTTTGGGTGTCCCCTGCCCCCCAC
>WAAF01018538.1:1141727-1163137 GCA_013400475.1 Tricholaema leucomelas | reverse complement strand
TCCCCAGCAGGCAAAGCTCCCCAGCGAAGAGAAGAAGCAAGTGCCCTAATCTTTGTTTTGCCTTTCTTCTTTACACATCCCAGCAAGACTGTGAGGGAAGTAGACCTCACCATTGTTTTCATTTTACAGCCTATCATCTAGTTCTTCTCACCAAAACATGCTAGCTAGGCTCAAACTAGCACATCTGAGGAAGAAAGTCTGAATCATAGTCTGTGAAACAGCAGTTTGTATAGCTGATTTGTTATCCTTGTGTCATCCTTGCACTTTTGTTCTCAGAGCTGTGCTACCTGTAAAGAGAAGAGACCTGCCCACAGTCTCTGCACCAGCTGCAATAAGTGGTTGTGCAGCTCATGTACAGAGGAACATGGACATGGCAAGGAAACTGGAGACCGCTTCCTATCTGTGTCCCTGAAGGGCTGCGCAGGTACTGAAGACACAATTTGAAAGTTGGTTTCTTCTCATAGCAGTTATTCACCTGCAACAGAAGCAGTAGCAGGCTCTGTGTCACAGACACCATGCTGTATGACTCAGAAGTATATGTGTGTGTCAGAGAGAGATTGTGATTTTTCTCTAACTTCAGAGCCATTACCACAAGCAGCACTACACATTATTTGAAAGATGCTGGATGTTGATGAAAGATGCTGTTTCACAGAAACTGTCTTTTCAGTCTGTGGAGTGATGGTCTAGGATCAGATCTGTAAGGAAAGATCTGTAGGAACAGATCTTTTCCTTTCAGTATTTCTGTCCTCTCTTGGGTAGTTCCCTTCAGGAAACTACCATAAAGCCTTTCCTGTGCTTATGAACAAGGCGCAGGAGGCAGAGTCGCAGGCAGCAAAGGCTGTAATCACTATAGGATGTTCCTTTTCTAAGCCTGGGGTGAAAAATGTGGTTCCTGAGCGTGACTACTTATATTGTCATCAGAAAGCACAAATGAAGCCTACTGGCAAAAATGTCTCAACCTTATACAATCATGATTCACAGAAAGGATTGTCAGCTGCTATTAGTAGTCATTATTTTCTTTGCATGTGTGGCAGAAATCTGCTAACCTAACCCTAGGAAAGCAATTTGTAACCTAAAATAAGTTTTGCAATTTTATACCAGATTTAAGTTTACTCTTGGCTAACAAATGAAGTTATAGCTGGAGTTTGTGCTGCACTTCTTCACAAGGAAGATGAAGTAGAGAACAAGGAAAAAACTTAGGTGTGGCCTACTGATTATATTTTTTATATTACATTTTTTTGTCTTCAGCATTTTGCTTGTAGAAGCCTATACTTTATGCTTGCCACAGGTGGGAGTTCTTTTAAGTCTTGGCTATAGGAAGAGAGATTAAAAAAATTACTTAATTATTCAAGAGACCCACCAGAGACACAGAAAATACAGGCTGTAGAAAAGGGTGGCTCAGATGATGTCAACTCAGAATTTAGGGCAACTAAACTTTCCCTGCTCGTTGAGTGAGGTTCTTTTCAAGCAGATAACATGGATAGTTGTGGTCAGGATGCTCCTAGAACATGCAGGGTTGTGTCTTTGTTTAGTGTCTGATTTGTAGGAGTTGAGTTTATTTTAAAACTGAAGAGTGTAGCTTTGAGCTGAGTATAAAGTAGGTCAAGAATACCCTGGCTCAGTGGCAGTTCTCACTGACACGTCAATTGAATCAGGGAATTGCGAGTGGCAGAGGCTGGGAGTCTGTGTGTAATTAGATAACATTGATTTTTATTCTTAGTGTGCACTGGAAATCTTCTTGTCTCTTAAATCTAACAGCACTGAAAGACCTACAGATTTCTCTGGGATGATTACAATCACCCAAAGGCTAAAGAACCCTTCAGAGAGAGAAAAATGGAGAAATCATTATATATGATTGTGACTAAGCTTCATTATACTTGGACTGTAAAGACCACATCTCATTATGAGTTGGAGTTTAATATAGCTAATTTGATCCTGAGTTTTCACAAAAACAGGCTGCATGCTCTGCAGGTGCTGGATACTTAGAGGAGCTTTTCCAAATCATGAAAATTGAGGCAGTTATTATGGGCTTTTGAGTTTTCTTTTACAATATAATCTCTGACTCCATAGGGGAGGAAAAGATGAGCTTTGACTACCATTCCACTATGAGGATAATTGGATAGTGTCTTTGTAAGAAGACCTTGAAGATGCTGTCATGGTCTTCTCTTGTTGTTCCCATATATGTCCCTACATGCTAGTAACAAGGATGGTTCCATGGACAGGGAGTCTGAACACTGACCTGCATAAAGCTGTCACTGTGCTTTAGCATTGCTTCTCCTTTTTGACCATTTGGAGAAAAGACTGGTTTTAATCAGTAATAATGATGAGTGGTCCTTGCACTGGCTAACGAAATAAGGCTTTGCAGTCTGTGGTTTTTTGAATCAGAAAAAAAGAGCTTCACTCTCCTGCTTTAACTACTGTTATAGATGTACTTGTGAATGTCTAACTTCATTGAAGGGGTTTCTGTTTTGCCATGGCTTAGTGGTTTATCTTCATATTCTTTCTCTGGCAGTGTTCCTTCTTCCTAAGACAATTGCGTTGTATCCAGCAAAGAAGGCAAGAATCAATTGTACTGGAGCAATGTTTCCACTTCACATTTCTACTGTCTATTCTTCATCACATTACCCCTCAGAAAATCTGTTTAGAAAATGGTTTTACTGCCTAATATCAACATCCCCTGGCTGCTGGATTTTGTTTACTGCATTTACAACAAACAAAAGGAACAAAGGACTTCCTTGCTTTCCTACATTTGCTTTTCTGTGTTTTGCAATACAGTTTTGTTAACTGGTTTACCAGACCAGGGCATTTGAAGTCACAAAGAAGGTGCCCAAAACCATGACAGATATTCAAAACTCTTGAGAGTTTTGAGGACAATAGGAATTAGTTTTGAGGACTCGTTTCTGAACCCCTTTGATGTGCTCAATTTGTAGGATGTATAAGGCCAGGTAAAAAATCTTAATGAGCTCTGCTGCATATAATCAGATGGTTCCAAGGTCTGGGTATTTGAAAAATAGCATTTCAATGACATTGTGAGAATCTGACAGCTTTTTTCTGGACTGTAATAGTAATTCTTGTCAATGGCAACGTTGCTTTGTATTCCTCAGCAACTGCAGATGAAGCAAGCAAGCAAGTATTTTGTCCAGTGCACACTCAGGAGCCACTCAAGCTGTTTTGTGAGACCTGTGATACACTTACATGCCGCAGCTGCCTTCTAACAGAGCATAAGGAACAC
Source organism: Tricholaema leucomelas (assembly GCA_013400475.1). Classification (NCBI taxonomy): domain Eukaryota; kingdom Metazoa; phylum Chordata; class Aves; order Piciformes; family Lybiidae; genus Tricholaema lacrymosa; species Tricholaema leucomelas. The sequence continues at coordinate 1,159,905 of WAAF01018538.1, read as the reverse complement.
AGGTAGCACACGTGGCTAACTCATAACACTGTCTAAAACTAGCTAACTTAGATTTAGGATTGTTCATCTGTGTTTCTGGTCAGCTGAACCTGCAGGCTAGTCCAATCTTCACAGTCACAGGAAAGAGAGTTCAGTTGGCTTATGCCTGAGCAGTGTAACTTAGGGGTCGCTGCCCTCACAGATTCACACTCTGCTGCCAGCAGTGTGCACCTTCCCCTTGTCTTATCTGCCCAGACATTAGGTGTGCATGCATATGCTTCCTCTGATTGCCCTCAGAGGCACAACTTGAATGCACTACTTAGCATGAGTCACGTAGTTCTGCCTTTATCAAAGTCATCATGACCGTACACGGCCAGAGTTACCAAGGCTTAAGCATACTGCTTGCCAGTGAATCGTGTGAGCTATGTAAGGAACTGTCTGTAGAATAGCACTTGTTGTGAGGTAAGCCTGCCTATGAGAGGAGCAATTAAGCTCAGCTGTCACAGAGAACATCTATAGTAGGAAAGCCACAGGGGACCATGTCCAGACTAGTATTAAGACAAATCAACCCCTAAATTTACCAACTGCTTATTTGCCAACAGAAGAAGACCACGGTTGTGAGAATTTCCCTTCCTTTCACAGGTTCAGACATCTTGATGAAGCTTTGCAAAATCAGAGAGTGATCCTGGAAAATGTTGTAACTAAAGTAGAAGAGAAAAGAATTGGGATTCAAGTTTCAACTAAACAGATTGAAGACAGGTAATGCCGCCTTTTTTTTTGTCCTCATGAAAATGTGTGATCAGTAAAAATACAATTTTCCTTAAATGTAGGTTAACAGAAGTAAAAGCAGTGACAAGTGATGTCCCTCAGGGGTCCATAGTGGGGCCAGTGCTCTTTAATATCTTCATCAGTGACACAGAGAATGGGGTTCAGTGTATCCTTTGCAACTTGGCAGGTGACAGCAAGCTGAGTGCTGTGACTGACATGCTAGAGGGGCAGGATGTCATCCGGAGAGACCTGCACAAGCTTGAGAAGTTGGCCCATGTGAACCTCCTGAGGTTCAACAAGGCCAGGTGCAAGCTCCTTCACTTGTGTCAGGGCAACTCCTGTTATCAAAACAGGCTAGGGGGAAAAAGAATGGAGAGCATCCTGTGAAGGAGGACTTGGGGCTAACGGTGGATGAAAATCTGGAAATGAGGCAGCAATGTGCACCTGCGGTCCAGAAAGCCAGATTAAGGGAGGTGATTCTGTCCCTCTGCCCTGGTAAGACCTCACCTGCAGTATTGCATCAAGCTCTGAAGTCCGCAGCACAAGAGAGACATTGACCTGTTGGGGTGGGCCCAGAGGAGTGATCGGGGCTGGAGCACTGTTCCTGTGAGGGCAGGCTGAGAGAGTTGCAGTTATTTGGCCTGACGCAGCAAAGGCTCCAGGAAGACTGACCGTGGGCTTTCAGTACTTAAAGGAAGACTGTAAGAAAGATGGGAGCAGACTTTCTTGCAGGCTCTGTGACTGGATAAAGGGTGATGGTTTTAAACTGAAAGAGGGTAGATTCAGACTAAATGTAAGGAAAAAACGTTTTACATTGAGGGCGGTGAAAGAGTGACACAGGTTGCCCAGAGAGGTGGTAGAAGCCCATTCCCGGAAACGTCCCAGGTCAGGTTGCAGGGGGCTCTGAGCAACCTGCTCTGGTTGCAATGCCCCAGCACATTACAAGGTGGTTGGACTAAATGATGTTTAAAGGTCACTTCCAAATCAAATCATTCTATGATTCTATATTTGAAGAGAATTATGGGAGAACTTCTGGGAAATGGTTCAACCTTCACTGAAGTTCTCTGCCAAGGGTTAAATCAGTTCATAGAATCATAGAATGGTCTAGGTTGGAAGGTACCTCAAAGATAATCCAGTTCCAAACCCCTGCCATAGGCAGGGACACCTCCCACTAGGACAGGTCGCTCAAGGCCTCATCCAACCTGGCCTTATCTCACAACAACAACTGGCAACCTGTGCCAGTGTCTCACTACCCTCACTGTAAAGAGCTTCTTCCTAACATGTAGTTTAAATCTCCCCTCTGCCAGTTTAAACCCATTACCCCTTGTCCTGTCATTACGAGACCTTGTAAACAGTCCCTCCCCAGCCCTCCTGTAGGCTCCCTTCAGATACTGGAAGGCCACTATAAGGTCTTCTTGAAGCCTTCTCTTCTCCAAGCTGAAGAGCCCCAACTCTCTCGGCCTGTCCTCACAGCAGAGCTGCTCCAGCCCTCTGAGCATCTTTGTGGCCTCCTCTGGACTGGCTCCAACAGTATGATGTCCTTCTTGTGCTGGGGGGCTCCAGAACTGCACACAGTACTCCAGATGGGGTCCGATGAAAGCAGAGTAACGGGGGAGAATCCTCTTCCTTGCCCTGCTGGCCACACTTCTCTTGCTGCAGCCCAGGACACAGTTGCTGTCTGGGCTACACTCGCACTGCCAGTTGATGTTGAGCTTTTCGTCAACCCAGACCCCCAGGTCCTTTTCCTCAGGGCTGCTCTCCAGTCATTTGCTATCCAGCCTGGATTTGTGCTTGTTCTTATAACAAATAAACTACTAAGCTCTGAATAAATGACATACCAGTTGGTTCATGCAGAGATGTGTATCTCTTACCCTCAGGTTGCTTGAAGTAAAACATTTATACAAAAAGGTAGAAAGTCAAATAAAAATGGCCAAGATGATTTTGATGAATGAAATCAATAACCGAACAAACGTCCTTCTGGAACAACTTGAAGTAAGTAAGGCTGGTTTGCTTGAGAACTTGGCAAATGTAACTTAATTAAATAGAATGCCACTGGCAATGGAAAGAATATAGGCTGTGAGAGCTATTGTTCCCTCGCTTATGTTTGCAAGTATCTTTTGTTTTGGCTCTCTTTTTTCTTCTTTTTTTTCAATCTGCAGAATTTTTTGTGCCATCAGTGCTTAACAAAGATGCAGGACAAGGAGCCTGAGTGTTTGCTTATCCTGAGCTGAGCACATTTTCTAATGCAATCACAGAGAATGTGTGTCCACCACCTGAGTAGTTTGAAAACTTAGCTTCTGGCTGTAATGTTCCATTTGTAGAAGACCATTAGCAACACATTTAATAACCTGCCTAGAAAATGTCCCTCTGGTCTATTTTCTGCTACAGAGCCTACAGTTTTGACTCCTCAGTTTTTTGATGTGCAGTTGAAATATGCAGGATTATATTTAGAATTGTGCCAAGCGCTGAAAGTGCTCTTAGATCTGATCAGATGTTATTCTTGGGTGATTTTAGCAGATATTGGGAAGACAAGGCACTCAGCACTTGCTGCCTACCTTTGAACTGAAATATTCGACTCAAATATGGCTGATAACTCAGCTAAGCAAAAAAAGAGAAACCTGTGTCCTCATTTCAGTACCATTAAACATTCAGTGTTGATGTGTTTTGACAACATTTCAGTGTTGGAGTCATCTGTAACTGCAACAGAACTGTACACACACCTGAAGCATATGCACAGATCTCTGTTGAAGTGCATGTGGAGGGGTGCTGAGTTAAAGTCAGGCAAGGGCAGATAGTTCTTCACGTAAGTGGTAAATAAGTGTGGAGCTCCTTGCCACAACGTGTCTTGCATGTGTTTAAAAAGAGTTAGGCAAATTCATAGACAAATAGACTTGAGGTATAATGTAGCCTCTGTCTTTGTGGTTCCTAAGTTGTGAATTAGTGGAGACTGGAAAACTATTCTGAGGAAATGCTGCATACTTCTTCTGTTAATATATTCTTTCTTAAGTCTCTCCTGTTGTGTATTGCAAGAGACAAGATAGTGGTCCAGGTGCAAATTTGATCCATCTTCTACAGCTTTCTTGGATGACACAATTCTGTTAGAATAGAATAGAATCAACCAGGTTAACACAGGCCACAATCATAGAATCAACCAGGTTGGAAGAGACCTCCAAGATCATCCAGTCCAACCTATCATCCAGCCCTATCCAGTCAACTAGACCATGGCACTAAGTGCCTCATCCAGGCTTTTCGTGAACACCCCCCAGGGACGGTGACTCCACCACCTCCCTGGGCAGCCCATTCCAATGCCAATCACTCTCTCTGTGAAGAGCTTCCTCCTAACATCCAGCCTATACTTCCCTCAGCACGACTTGAGGCTGTGTCCCCTTGTTCTGTTGCTGGTTGCCTGGCAGAAGAGACCAACCCCCACCTGGCTACAGCCTCCCTTCAGGTGGTTGTAGACAGCAATGAGGTCTGCCCTGAGTCTCCTCTTCTCCAGGCTAAATACCCCCAGCTCCCTCAGCCTCTCCTCATAGGGTTTGTGTTCCAGGCCTTTCACCAGCTTTGTCGCCCTTGTCTGGACACGTTCCAGCACCTCAATGATGCAGGTTGTTTGGTCCTGGAGAAGTCATTGCTCTTCCTGACTTCAGATACAGCTGTTGAATAGGATTTACTTTTTTTTCATGACTGCTGCTTAAAAGAGTTTCTGAATAACTGTGTGGCTGCAAATAATGCATAATGTGATGCAAACAATGGCATGCATTATGTGTCCAAAGAATGCCAACTATCTTCTGCTGATTCAAATTCACAGAAAATCACCAGTGAAAGAAGGCAGAAATTGGAGCAACAGTTGCAAGGTGTTGTGGTTTTAAGCAGACAGGTAGAACATGTGCAGAACTTTATCAGCTGGGCAGTGTGCAGTAAGAACAGCATCCCATTTCTCTTCAGTAAGGAACTGGTAAGAGCAGTGCTTATTTTCTCAGTAAACTGACATTGTGCAGCAATTATGAGAACTGTTCTGAAGATTGAATGTTTCTCAAAGAAAACATTTTTCATGACTGTGAATAAAATCATCATTGCTTGGTTGTTACCAGATTGTGTTTCAGATCCAGCGCTTGTTGGAGACAAACTGTAACACAGATGTAGGCCCTCCTCTCAAGGTCAGATTTACTTGGGATCCCTCCTACTGGACTAAACAATTGTCCAACCTGGGTAAGACAAATATATTGTTGTTTATTAGGCAAGTTTCCAAAGCCAGACAAGGCAGATATAGACATACAGTACTTTCCCTAAACTGCTCTCTTTTTGTTTGTACTTCCAGTTTGGTAACATTGGTCATTTTCTGAAGAAAAGCTTCTGTGGCTGAAATTGCCTGCCTTTCCCTCCAGTTCTAGCAATTCACCTATTAAAAGACATCATAATATATACATAGATATTACCTTACAAGTATTGCCTTGAAATATGCTGTATGAATATCATCTTTGTTGGTCTTACAGAATCTCAATATAAGAATGCAACTGCTAGTTTAGTGGGAGCACTGTACAGTACTGGACAGATAACTTCCAGCTGGTTTTACATAAAATGTGGTGTCACTGGCCATCAGAGAATCATAGAATCAACCAGGTTGGAAGAGACCTCCAAGATCATCCAGTCCAACCTAGCACCCAGCCCTATCCAGTCAACTAGAGCATGGCACTAAGTGCCTCATCCAGGCTTTTCCTGAACACCCCTAAGGACGGTGACTCCACCACCTCCCTGGACAGCCCATTCCAATGCCAATCACTCTCTCTGTGAAGAACTTCCTCCTAACATCCAGCCTATACTTCTCTCAGCACGACTTGAGGCTGTGTCTCCTTGTTCTGTTGCTGGTTGCCTGGGAGAAGAGACCAACCCCCACCTGGCTACAACCTCCCTTCAGGTGGTTGTAGACAGCAATGAGGTCTGCCCTGAGCCTCCTCTTCTCCAGGCTAAACAACCCTAGCTCCCTCAGCCTCTCCTCATAGGGTTTGTGTTCCAGGCCTTTCACCAGCTTTGTCACCCTAAAAAAAAGAGCCTTGAATTTGCTCAGTGTGTTTGAAATTCAGTTCTGCCCCAGCAAGCAAGCTCTGTGACTCTGTGAGGAGAAATGGAGTATCTGCAGTGAACCTTGTGCTAGCTCCTCTCTCTTACCTGGGGGCAATTGAGCTCAGTCATGTCTATACTTCTCAGATCCTTTCCTATCTTAGTGGCCAAAAGACTCGAGCAGTGCTTGAGACACAGTTAGTGAGCACAAAAATGACTGCACGACATTGAGTGTATAATAAATACAGTGTTAGTTGTCTAATGAGTGTGCATACCGTGCCTCTCTTTCCCACCAGCTATAAATTTCCCAACTGCAGTGGGTTTTACAGTAAATTCACTTCAGTGGGCAGACCAGTGGTCTGAAAGATTGCTTCTCTTCCCATTTTAAATTATTAAAAACTAGATGAGGTAAAACACTGTAACAATATCACAGGGAATAATCTTCTCTTGACTAAAAGCATGGACCAAATCTGTTCACGGGTCACTTGTAGCTTTCAAGATCCTCACCTCCATAACATCAATCTCTTCTTTATTTTGTTACTTTCGCCCTGGAAGCATTCTTTTGTACTTATGCTTATTGATGAGAAGATATCACAGGATCACAGACATGCTCATACACAGATATGCTTATACCTGAGTAAAAAAAATGACAGTATAAGCCACATCCATCAGTTAAAGTGAAGCCAGTTTTTCAAAGCACTTGCTGGTCGTTCAGCCATGAGTTTCCACTGACATCTGAGGGTGTTTGCTGTGATTCTAGATTACTGAAACATCTGGAGAAATCTGTCTTGGTGGTATGTTGAATGTCTGTTTGAATATGTTTCATATTTGAAACGGAGACAAGGCAACAGCCACCGTTCTGTTTGTATTGTGTCAATTAGCCAAGACTACAGGAGGAAGCGTAGTTACTGTTTTTTTTCCAGGAGGTTTCACAACGGAAGGTGGTCACATTTCTCGCTCAGATGTGCTGCTCTGTGGAAACGTGCAAGGCTTACAGACCTCCCTGAATCAGGGGCAGCGGTCACCAGCTCCACAGCTGGGACCTGTGAGTAGCCAGCTACAGCAGTTCCCAGCTGCAGCGCAGTGTCCTGTGCCTGCGTGCTGCTCGCACTGCCTCGGCATTCCTCAGCCAGGCAGGGCTCAGCCTCCTTACCAAGACACAAATCGCCATCACAATTTTCGACAACCTGCCGAACCGCACCAGCAGCGTTTTCCTCCGCAGTACAGCATGCAGCAACGGGAAAAAGAATACAGGGGTGCCCCCCAGCCTCTGAAACTGACACAGTCTGGGCTGGAACAGCAGCCGCGGGCAGAGCCGGAGAGCGTCTCCGGAAGGATGGGAAAGCAGTTAGCTTCCCAGCAGCTGCAGCAGCCGGCACCCCTGGGCTACGCTGTTGTATCGCATGAGGCTCAGCAGGTTCACACCGGCCATCTACAACCACTGCGCACTCAGGCTTCTTTACAGACATCAACTGTGCAAGTGCAACTTGGTGATCTCCAGAAGACAAAATCTAACCACTTGCAGCAGCCTCCGCAGCAGCAGCAGCAGCCACCAGCATCGCCACCATCGGGTCAGAATGAGAACACCCACAAACAAGTCATCCAGCAGAGCCTGGACATAATGCACCACCAGTTCGAACTGGAGGAGATGAAAAAGGATCTAGAGCTTCTTTTGCAGGCCCAAGGACAGTCCAGCTTGCAGCTGAACCAAGCCAAGCCACCTCAGCACGTTCAACAGACCATAGTGGGTCAAATCAACTACATAGTGAGGCAGCCAGCCCCGGTTCAGCAACAAATCCCAGATGAAGAACAGGTAAGTTCTCTAAAAGTTCCTTCCTGTTGTGTTCAGTCAGTGTAAGCTCAGAAATGGGAGACACCTTTGAGAGTCCATTTATTTGGTTGAAGTTTCTGGGTTGTCTTGTCTGTGTTTGTATTCATTAGAGGCTTCATGTGAGCCTCATGCAGATTAGGCCAACATTTTCTGTCAAGTGCTATATTACCTGGAGCCCAAAGAGTCTTTAAGTAGACAAGGTGAACAGCAGGTGAGAGAATAAAAGCATCATCATTTCTCCTTCTTGAGTATGTGTTTCAGCCTCCATTTTCACTCTTTTTTTTAACTGGAAACTAAGCTCTGAATCCTTGAAAAAAATTCCCTTTTGATTCTGAATGACCAGTGAAAAGAGAGCAAAGAACAACTGTTTTGGTTTTAAATATACCTGGGAGTTATTTCCCTATTTCCCAGTTCGCTGTCAACCGCTCTTGCTGCTGTGTCATGTCCTTTATGATTTTCATCAGTATTCATACTTAATGTTCTGTCAGTTTTGTCAGCCCATCTAATTTCTCTTTTCCCTCTGTTGGTAAGAAACCTACTTTTGATAAAGGAACAATGCTTGGTGGTGAGCATCCACTTACATATAATGGTTTAGATTGGAAGAGACCTTAAAGACCATCCAGTTCCAACCCCCTGCTATGGGCAGGCATACCTCCTACTAGCCCAGTTTGCTCAAGGCCTCATCCTACCTGGCCTTGAACCAGCTCCAGGGAGAGGGCATCCACAACCTCCTGGGCAACCTGTTCCAGTGTCTCACCACCCTTACTAGAAAGAATTCCTTCCTCATCTCCAGTCTCAATCTGCTCTTTTCCAGCTCAAAGCCATTCCCTCTCATTCTATCACTACAAGCTCAAACCTGTAGCTTTTATTGTGTTGGAAAGAGGGCAGATTTCATTGCAATAAATCCACAGCTTTTCAGGCAGCTGTTGCTGTCTGTTTTGGGGTGTTTGGGGTACCTCCATGACAGCTGGACACAGTGTTCCAGGTGAGATCTCATATGTTAATGTACTTTATGAACATATGCATATGCAACTACCTTTTCCTTATATACACAGCCTTATGAGTTCTAGCTTGTGTTATGAGTAGTGCCAGATGGTTTCAGAAGAGAGGGACAAACTGAGTTAAACTGGTGGTAGGAGGCCCAAAACACCTGCTGCTGTGCCAGCCCGTCACATTTCTGACTGATTCAACCCCACTCTATTTCACAGCATGCACCAAATACTAACAAACCAAACCACAAGGCAGATAAGATGCACAATAGGATGGCTTTGAAACTTGCTCAAGACAGTGAGGACTAAAGCAGGAAGGTGGCTGGGAGTTTCTGTTGTGTAAATACCATAGAGCTTCCACCTCGAATAGCTTTCAAAGTGGCTAACCTGTGGGGGCAGACTGCAGGCTTTGGGAATAGCTGTACATTACAGCAGCACTTGACATTTTAGTTAGTTATAGTTAGTTATAATTCATTATGTTTTGAGGGAAAACTTTCTCTGTGCATTTATCTCTCTGCTTAGGGTTAGTTCGAACATCTTTGTTGGTTCAGAGTTTTTACCAGTCTTGCCATGTTGTGTACGCTGTGAGCTGATGTGGATTTGTTATGATTTTTCTTTCTGAGCTTTTGAAACCACAAATTCATAATTGTTATTTGTAGGTCTATGAGAGTTCCACTGGATTTGATGTTCAAAAGCCTGTAATTCCTCTTGACAAAAATGGAAGTCCTTCCCTGTCACAGTCAGTAGTGGAAGAAGCCAGTGTCAGCCGTCACTCCTCTGAGAGCGCATTGCACCAATCAGCTTTCCATCCAGTCAGAAAGGTATAAGGAACTTTTTTTGCTTTTACAAAATATTTCCAAGAGAAAAACATGCTGGTATCAGATATGGTATGGCACTGGAATTTGAAAACAGGTAGAAAAAAGAAAATATAGTAGAAGTCATCAAGAGGGCTGGCAAATCTTAGAAAGTCAGAACTGACTCTACGGTGCATCTCCCAGTGAGGTGCCTACACGCTGTGCTGTGGCCAGGACTGGCAGCTGCTCTATAAGCTGGTAGTGTTTAGTTCTGGGTGGCATGATTGATAATTTAAGCATGAGCTAGTAAATAAACAGAATATTTCATTGAGTAATTTCTACCCAGTCCCTGTCTCTATGGATTTAACTATCAGGACTTGCTAACTACCAAATTAGCAGCAGTTAATTTGATAAAAAAGGAGGAATCAGAATCCGATGAAGTCAAGCCTGAGAGACAGCCTTCAAAATACTTGCCTCAGAAATAACAGCACTAATAACTGAAGATGTTGTGTCTGAAAGGGGCATCTGTTATACTCCTTCTCCTTGTTCATGTGTAAGCAGAAAAATCATGGGTTTCTTTATATCTAGACTATTTCAATATGTAATAGAGCCATTCTTTGATAATTCCACTTACTAGGAGGCACTAACTATTGAAGAAGCATCATAAACAAGATCAGGAAAGCTCATCTTTATCAGTAGATCCTTGCTGATCTTGGACACTGCCTAAGCATTTGAGGCAGAGAAGATGCCCTTTTACCTCTCTGCACAGTTAGCTTAAAACATTCCAAATTCAGATCTGTTTGGATTTCTGTGCAATACTTGTGTCATGTACTATGTAGAAGTCTTTCATGGATATTCTTTTCTTGAAATTAGCATGTGGAATATTGTGGAAGAGTTTGTATTTCCTTACTAGCCCCCCAGGAGGAAGTTATTTTATCCTTCTTTAGCCTGTAGCTTTGTTGACCCGACATAGTTATGATGCAATACCTTTTCAGAGAGTTGGAGATTCTTTTGGGAATTGTAAAGATAATGATTGCTGAGCATGTGGAAGCCACAGAGAAATCTGTGACTGCTAACTTAATCTTGTAGAAATGATGGAATTTCTGGATCAGGCTGATGGTATCACACAATTCTGAGATGAATCCTTTTACTCTGGACTTTCACATGTGGAAGCTGCTCTCCCTCAGCCTTTGATGACAGAGCACAGCACCGAGGAAAGCCATGCAAATTTTCTAGGATAGGGTTACCTTTAGGTAAAAATTGAAGTTGTGTATTTGAAGCCTAAGTAAGACTGAGCCTGAGCTTACACTTGTCTTGTAGTGGAGACACACCCTCCAAGTTATTTGTGGAAATGGATGGTGATGCTAATGAGCTAGCTTTCAGAGGCTTTTCCTTCCTGTGTGTTGAAAAAGCTGTTCTGTGTCTTCTGGACCTGTAAATAAATGATACTTCCACAGCTTGAGCAAGACAAGTCAGAAAGAGGGAAGAAAATGGAAGCAGATGTGCAAGAGAGATTAGTATAGTCTAATGGGAGAAGGAGGAGAGAAACCCAAAGAAGGTCTGATTCATTGCTGTACCAGCTGAGAAGAAATACTCCTAGAAAAAGGATGTTGTTCTAATGGCACTGAGATGTGTATGCTTTGGTGCAGAATGCACAGGTATCTGTTTTTTTACTCTATTTCTGGAGCTTCTGCAAGAAATATAGATGTTCAACAGCTACACTATCCCATCTCTGCCTGAGTTTATCTCTTGTAATGAGCTGTTTGGGATGAAGCTGTAATGTGCTGGCAACTTTGGCAATGGCTAATTAGAAATAATGGTGGCAAACAGCACAGTAAGGAAACCCTTGAAATGTATTGTTGATGAATGCTGTTTAAAGATACCTGCTTTTGCTGGCAATTACTTTAAATCTGGGCTTAAATGGGAGTTCGGTTCCCCTTTAAGAAGAAGGGGATGTGGCTGTTTATTTTCACCTCTGTTTCATCTCATCAAATATTTTCATGCTCATCTCCAGAGAAAAGTTTCTGCATAGCCATTTGTTCATTCACTTCTATATGACTTGTATTCAGAACATCTCATCTCAAGTTTTTGGAAGACATGGACAAAATGAATGTGGAGGAGTCTAAAATGCTACACTTGGGAAAGATGATAGAGAAAATGGCTAGAGAAAGCTTTTTCTACCTGGAGAAGAACTGTATTCTGCCATTTGGAGGATAATTGATGTTGGTCTACTTGGCCTTGTGTTGCAGTTCTGCTGAACTCTTGTTAGCCTGCATTGGTGCACAGCGTTCCTAGTGGAGCAGACAACTCTGGCTGCTGAGATGTTTTCATTGAAGTGAAAACAGTGTGAACCAGGATGTAGCAGAACTCAGAACTGACTGTTTAGTTGTATGCTTGCCAAGATCTGTCAAAAAATAAAGCTTCCTTTAGCCCAGTGATTGCTTTTATGTTGGAGGAGGTCAAGGCTTGATTACTCATGTAATAAACCTCTGTGCATTGGTTTTTAAGCATATTTATGGCCTGCATTTGATGCTACTGACTGATAACTAGATGAGTTGTCTATGTGTGGGGTCATAGTCATGCATGAAGCAATATGGGGCAGATGCTATGAATAGTTTGGGTTGACAACATGACTCATAACCAGGGAAACCACAAGTATGTTATTCAGATCATCCCAGACAAGTGTGACTGTGGCTGCTGCACCACGGTGAGAGGCACTTGTAAGGCATGTGAGTGCCTCTGAGATCAAAGAACACCTCTTCAGCTTACTCTGATATCAGACTGCTGTTTTCTGCCCCTTACATCGATATGCAGAAATCTCCTCATGTGTTACATTTTAGCATCTATCAGGACGAAAGTGAAATCTGGCTTCACCAAGTGGACAGAACTTTGGTTTTCCAGCCTTATAACGTAGGAGTTTTTTACCTGCTGTCAGTCAGAAACATTGGCATCAAGGCTACTGCTGTCCTAAAGTTCAGAGCAATTCTTGTCTGTGCCCATCTGCTGTGTATGCCTGTGTGTAGTACAGTCTAGTCTCTATGTAACTCAGTTATGTATGGGCTTGTTTTAATTTGTTTCACTGATTTTGGAACACTAATAGCGATATGTTGTCAGCCTTTCTGTCTTCCTGTGTATTCCTCTATTCCTCTGTGAATTGGATATTTGTGCAGAATAAATGTTTCTATGCTTAGACCACAAATTATTTGGTGTAAGTCAAAGTACTGCGCTCAGTATAACTTTGGGCTTGATTAGCAGCTTTTGAGAACGCAGCACTAGAAATGGAAATTTTCTATGTGTGAAATGGAGAAAATTCTCTCTTCATGCTCTCCTCTTGATATATTTGACTCATGTAGCCAGATTTGGATTGTGGAGTAATTCCATCTCTGCGAGTGCCAAATACTCAACCTCTCCATTAAGAGAGAGGACAAATTTCACAGTAACTGTTGCGATCCCTGCACTTGTGCTCTGGGGAATTGTGCCAAGCTCTAGCAAACAGGTTTTGTACAAGCTGGTGAACTGCTGAGTTGCAGGGTGGAGGAATGAGTACTCAATTAGATTATCCGTTTTGTGGGAAGGGTTCCAAGCCTTCTGCAATGATATGGTCCTCCTGTTGCTTTTTTTTTGGTATGATATTGACTTATTAATTTGTGCATGGGCCTGGAGAGGTCATCTGTCCTGGAGCAGAGGTGAGAATGATGAGTTATTTTTGGCTTGATTATGTTTTCAGGAGCCAAAAAGGGCATGCAATCCACATTTTGCTTACCATGTACCTACTCATCGTGCGTGACTGTGATGAGCAAGAGGTCTAAAGGCTGTACCTACTGTCTGAACATGTGCCATAATTACTGAACATCTATAGCACAAATTTGTAGTTTGAGCCTCGGGTACTGCTGCAACAGACATTGAGGCCTTGAGCAACCTGCTCTAGTGGGAGGTGTCCCTGTCTATGGCAGGGGGTTGGAGCTGGATGATCCTTGAGGTGCCCTCCAACCTAAACCATTCTATGATTCTATGATTGGTGTTGTTGCAGGACCAACTGGACATCTCAGACTTTATAACCTCAGCCCTTTCTCTAGTTACAAGCAAGGCCTTTACTTTTGGGAGAGAGGATACCTTGACTTTCTTGTCCAGTTGTTGGGTTGGGTCCTAGGCAGTGGAACACTCTGTACCATCCACACTCATCCTAAAAACCTAACTGGCTTGGCCACTCCTGGTTTTCCCTTCTGGCTAGTTGTGAGTAGACTGAACAGCATTTGTCAGCCTCAGGCTTGGTTATGTTCCTTAGCAACATTTAAGGGTTTCTCCCCTTGAGATGTTATTTCCCTTTCTGCCCAAAATAAATCTGTGAATATGCCATGCACTGTATTACTAAATTATTACTCATAAACCAGTGGATAATTACTCTGTGTTCACCACCTTCATTACACCTGTGTTTTGTAGGTCAGCCTTTCGTAGCTGAAAAGTGATTGCTGGTGTCTCTAGAGTATTTTTTTCCCCTCAAGGAAGTAATTTTATTCTTTGGTCTGTTAGATCTTTGGCCCTTTCCCTCTGTATTTTGTAGTTTTGATACAACCTTTTGAGCCAGGGTGACCAGAAATAGTAACTGAGGTGCAAGCCCATGGAAATTTTATATAGTGCTGTAACACTGATTGTTTTGTACCATTCTTTTTGATTTGCAGTGAGTCTGAGCTCTTTAGATCAAGAGCTCTGTTTGTCTCAAGCACCATACAGTACTCGAAAGAGGGAAATCCTCAAAAATGGTGCATGCCATCAGAGGAGCACTCTTGCTTTTGCTTTATTGCAGTTTTATGCAATGCTGGCATTTCATGCAAGGCTGACGTGGTGGCAGTTCATGGGGGAACTTGTCAGCCTCTTCTGGGACTTGGTGCATGGGAACTTCTCAGCTCTGACATGCCAGTGCTGCTATTGCTACAGGATTATCAGGGACAACAGCTGCTCTCAGTCTGCTGGAGGTAGCATTCTTGTATAGTTGCCCTAACACATTTATCACAGGCTTTATTAGTGACAATTCTTCCATCTCAGTGGCAAGTGCTTAACTGTTGCTTTCTGGTGTGTGGTTTTTTTGCTTGTTTGTTTTGTTAATCATGTGAAATTTGGAGAGGTCTTAGGGAGGGCACAGTACAGACTTTTTGTGGCGTATTTGTATTGCATTAAGTACGTTGTTATTGCTTAGTGACTGAAAATAGTAATAAATTAATACCTGACTCTAGGACTTTGACTCTAAGCTTGGGACCAGGATGAGTTTGTGGTTGTTGTGTGTGTGTCCCCACCTCCCTTTTTTTCCTAATTACTATTAATTTTAGGAGTATTAAATGTGGAGGAAATAATACTAACCTCCTGAAATTCAGGATCCTGCAAATTCCTGAGCATCAGAGTGTTATTTTGACTTTAAAGAATTGGGAAAATAGTAATAAATTAATACCTGACTCTAGGACTTTGACTCTAAGCTTGGGACCAGGATGAGTTTGTGGTTGTTGTGTGTGTCCCCACCTCCCTTTTTTTTTCTAATTACTATTAATTTTAGGGGTATTAAATATGGAGGAAATAATACTAACCTCCTGAAATTCAGGATCCTGCAAATTCCTGAGCATCAGAGTGTTATTTTGACTTTAAAGAACTGGGTTGCTTGCAGCACAAGTGTGTTTGTGCTTAATGCAATTAGGTACGTTTCCCAGAATGTTAATTTAACAAAACCTTTTCCCGTGACCTGGAAAAAAGGATAAATAAAACATGATTCTGCTTGCTCCATACCCTTTCTTCTGCCTTCTGCTTTAAGCCAGCTCCAGTTTATTCAGACAAAATATTAAGGAAGATTTGGAGTCTTTTTCTCGTGAAAGCGGAAAGGAAATTCCTTGGATTCTCTTCCAGAATTGGGAAATAGGACTAGGAAGTATCTGTAGACTGTGTTATCAGTGCTGCTGTGTGCGGTGAGTTAAACAACTGGATTGGAGTAGTACATTTGTTTAACCTCCTAGCATAATGAGCTGCCAGGGGGATTGCTCCACTTAATAGCAGCCGTTCATTACTCTGCAACCATTTGCAGCGTGGTATTTCTCTTATAGCAAAGAGAATTGGCGGTTCCTAGGTTTAGCTTGCTTTATCTGTGACACCTAATGTCAACAGCCTTGAGACTTTGCCAAAACAATCCTAACAAATCCTAATCCCAGTGTTTTAAGGTAAGTATTTGCTTCTCAGAATTCTTCTGTGTTAGTGCTGCATGTTTACACTGGACCTTTTTTAAATGCAACAGTGATCAAAGAAATATTTGAACTGAACAATCTGTTTGGTGGGGTTTTTTTGTTCTCTGAAGGCACTTTGCATGTTCTTTTTCCTTACCTTTCTCTACCAGTAACTGTGGAATTTGTGGTAGAAGGTATTTTGGGGTGGTGATGCTGCTGCCATTATATTATAAGGATCATCAGACCAAAATTAATTATGAGACAATGAGGATTCCATTTACAATGACACAAGATGTAGCTTCGTGTGCCAGGTTGTACATTAAAATGTCAAAAGTTTCAAAATTAACCTACAGCAGAAGCCACCCTCTACCCAAGAGCATAATTAATGCTTGTTGTTGTTCAGAGGGTGCAATGTAAAAGCAATGCAGCTTTTATAAACCAGAGATCAATTCTTTAAAGGCATCCCATTTGCAAAAACTAGCTGAACTATCAAGGGAAAAGAGACATTTTTGCTAATGGCAAAAGAAATGATTATTTTAGGGAGTGAATTAATAGGCTATTAATGAGCCTTGTTCCCAGTGCATTGTTCACTTCACACTTGACAGCAGCTCCATGGATCAGAATGGAATGTGTCTGTTCTTAACTGTGAGTTTTAATATTTTGCACTGAAAGATCATAATGTTGCTTCATCATTAAAATAACCACAAAATTAACTTTTGCCCCAAGGGAAAGACAGATGGCAGTTTGATGGCCTCATTATTCTTTTTTTTCTCTTTAACAAGAGGCAGGTTTTACATTGGCTTGTATAGTCTGAGGAGATCTCTGAAGAAGCTGATGCTAACTAGAAGAGCAAAAAAAAAAAAGATATAACCACATGGTGCAACTGAGTTTCAGCTTCCTAAAGATTCTACTTGTAGCAAAGTCTTGTGCATGCACCTGTTTCTTTTTCATTCTGCAGTAGGAGTTGTCCCAGCAATGACTCCCACTGAGTAAAATTGTCTCACTGAGGCCAGAAGTAATCCCACCATCATCTTAGCAGGGCTGACATTTCACCTGCAGTGTATAGAGTTACACACAGACAGGTCTTTGCAGGGTCAGCTGTCAGCAGGTAGCATGCTTTCAAAACACAGGTGAAGGAAGATGCTCGTGGTGATTAGAAGTGAATAGCCACAAGGTCTCTGGCTCATTTGCTATGCACCTTTTGTTGGTGTGCCTACCACTTGTGTGCCCACTTCCACTGAGGCCCAGCATTAGGTAGTTCCTGTTGACTCAGGAATTTCTGGATGCTGCATGCTTTTGAGGATCTGGCTAAATAATTGTTTAACCATCTCACAAAGACTTCATGCTCACAATGGACTTTGCAACAGGAAAAGACAAGCCTGGTTACAATCCATCTGTTCAAGCTCTAATTCTGCTTATTAGTTTCATTTTTATGAGAGCAATTCATGTTTGTCACCTGAGAAAGGCTTGTGCCACAAAGAAAATGTGTACTCGGATAACATTTGTCACTGCACGTGCAGGAATCTGGCACAAGCCAGTTATGACAGCAAATGAGCATTGTTGATCTTTGTGGACTTCATTAGGAAGTGTGACCATGAAAACTGGAATCCTTTCTGAGCTACCTATATTCCTGTGACTTGAAACCGGAGCAGTTGAGTTTGGAAAATGGTGCCTCCACCAATGCAGTTCCTCATTTGCTCTGGTCTAGATTTGAACTCAAATGCTAGATAGGAAGAATGTGTTTGACTGTTTCCTTCTGGCTCCAGGAAGTTTTTATAGCTCAGGCAGCTTCAATTCAGGAACATTAATTTGGCTTGAAAGGAGGAAAATGGCCAATACAACCTGTTCTAGTGGGAGGTGTCCCTGCTTATGGCAGGGTGTGTGTGTGGAACTGGATGATCTTTGAGGTCCCTTCCAACTTAAGCCATTCTATGATTCTAAAAATACCCTGGCTGCAGAGACCCAGTACTCTCTGGGGTTCCTTCAACATGAAAAGACTGTTTAAAACAGACTTTACTAGAGTACTGTGTGGTAGAATAGCACAAACCTTCCCTAGCACTGCAGAAAAGCTGACCTGTTTCTGCCTCAAATGCAGCTTTTTTTGGTCTCACTGAGTATGTGGTCACTGTTCCTGCAAGGCTTCTACTGTGCTGTTTATTGCTGACTGAGCAAAAAGAAATTCAATCATATCCTTAGGTGGAGATGAGTATCTGTGGACGGTGTTCCCTTAGCATATGGCTGATGTTAATTGGGAGCAGAGGAATTGAAGACTGACTTCTTTGGTGTTATGTAGGCTTTTCACAGGCACAGCTCGGTGTAGGCTGCTGTGTTTACCACTACTGAATTAGGATGATCACAAGCATCAAAATCCAAAATGGAGTAGCAGTTGAGAAAAATACTAACTAAATCTAGGAAATGGGTCCTGTCTTACTTTCAATTTAGTTTCGTTTTCCACCAGTCCTGGCTCACCGGAGAGGTCCCAGGAGACTGGAAAGTGGCCAACGTGGTCCCCATCCACAAGAAGGGTTGGATGGAGGAACCTGGGAACTACAGACC
>WAAF01018538.1:997257-1141001 GCA_013400475.1 Tricholaema leucomelas | reverse complement strand
GCCAGGGGAAATTTAGGCTTGAGGTGAGGAGAAAGTTCTTCCCTGAGAGAGTCATTGGCCACTGGAATGGGCTGCCCAGGGAGGTGGTGGAGTCGCTGTCCCTGGAGCTGTTCAAGGCAAGGTTGGACGTGGCACTTGGTGCCATGGTCTAGCCTTGAGCTCTGTGGTGAAGGGTTGGACTTAATGATCTGTGAGGTCTCTTCCAACCTTGGTAATACTGTGTGATGCTATGATTAAAGTTGCAGGCCCCTAGCAGAAAAGTAAGTACAGCGATGAAATGAATCTTTAATTCAGAAGCAATCAACACATTTCTTTTGTCTTTGAGTTAGGCTACAATGAGTGCTACTTGCTGTATTGCAGTTGAGAGAAAAGGATTTACTTAGTAAGATGTTGATGTTGGACAGGACTGGGCCCAGCACTGATCTTTGGGGAACACCACTAGTGACTGGCTGCCAACTCGATGTGGCACCATTCACCACCACTCTCTGGGCTCGGCCATCCAGCCAGTTCTTGACCCAGCACAGAGTGAATCTGTCCAAGCTATGAGCTGCCAGCTTGGCCAGGAGCTTGTTGTGGCAGATGGTGTCAAAGGCTTTGCTGAAGTCCAGGTAGACTACATCCACAGTCTGCCCCACATTCACCAGGCAGGTAACCTGATCATAAAAGCAGATCAGGTTGGTCAGACAGGACCTGCCCTTCCTAAACCCATGCTGGCTGGGCCTGATCCCTTGGCCATCCTGTAGGTGCTTTGTGATGGCACTCAAGATGACCTTTTCCATGACCTTGCCTGGCACTGAGGTCAGGCTGACAGGTCTGTAGTTCTCTGGCTCCTCCTTTTGACCCTTCTTGTGGATGGGTATCACATTGGCCAGCTTCCAGTCTTTGGGGATCTCTCCAGTGAGCCAGGACTGTTGATAAATGATGGAGAGTGGCTTGGCCAGCTAGTAAGTTGTCAAGGATCAAACAACAATGAACTATGATGAAATAAGTGGAAAATTACATATGCAAATGACACAGATCTTCATACTTCTTAAGACTGCTTATATTGGCTTCCTAGGAATACTGGAAGAGTCCTGATTTCAGTACGCATTCCTGGGTGTAAGGCAGCTTAAGGAAGTCACCTAGATGGATGGATTTGCTTTGTTTTGCATAAGAGTATTTCTGCAAGGTTGACAGTGACAGATTGCAAGACAGTGGAGAATGTATGTTCCTAAAACTATTTCAGACTTCAGTAAATATTGCCTTTCACTGGAAACCAGGTGTACACCCTTTCCTCCCTAGTACATATAGGATGTTTCTGGATTTACACAATGCTATTTAAAGGGCAAGCACCTTAGGTTTTAATGGGACAGACTGACTAACTAGCGTAAAGCTTTCAGCATCATTGACAGTGTGATACTTTCATCCACTTGTGTCAGGTCTGACCCCCATTTATTTTGAATCTTTCTTCTGAAGAAAGCGACCTGATGATTTTTGAGTTAAATGATGAATTTTATGATCTTAATGCTATTTCTTCTGGAATGACTTAACAGAAGCTAGTGGGACTTTTATCAAGGTTTGATTTAGTACAATGTTCTACATGCTGAGATTTCCTATTCATTGTAGAGAGTTAAAATTCAGGAACCCTTGGACTGATCAAAGAAAGGCATTTTTTTGTAAACCACAGAAGAGTAACCTAGGTGTCTCCTGTTCCAGTTTTCAGTTTAACACTGCAAACGCTAAAGCTTTTGGAAACAGTATAAGAATACAATAGGTGCTTTCAAGCCCTTGTGGCGCCACTGGTTGATTACATGTAGCTGAAAGGGCCTCTCATCCACTGTAAGGAGAGCAGTAGCATTTTGCTGCTGAAAAGCTTATTAATGGCTTGGATTTGTCTTATTTTTTATTTTCCCAGCGTTCGGCATCCTTAAGCATTGTGGACTTTTCAAACAGTTTAGAAATGGAATTACCTTCAACAAGGTTGTCTAGCTTGGCTGATCCACAGTTGCAAGGTGCAGCTGCTGTAACACTTGGCCCATCTTCAGATGTTCTTTGTGACTGTGATACTTCATTAGAGTCAGTGCCCAGCTACAGCTTGACATCGGGCAGAGCTCCAAGTGGCCTGAGTCCTGGGGCTGCCGCTGGCCTGTCACTGGGTGATGTAATCCAAGGCAGCACTAAGTGCAAGGTAGGAATTGCTGAAACTCCTCTACTGTAAGGAAATCCATTTCCACTGATGGCAGATGTTATTGCTAGTCAGTCAGAGGCAGCTGTTTCAGAAAGTAAAGTTTTCCTTATCTGGTATTTGCAAACTGATTGCAAATTTTCTGAAGATGGAAAGAAAGAAAACTAATTATAAAATTTTATTTTCTCTTTTCTCCCCCAACCTGAAGCTGGAAAATGAAGACTTCAGTACTGTAGATCATCCTCTAGAAGGCAGTTTGGCTATTGCTGGGCAAGATATAGTTAATGAATTAACTCTTTCTATGCAAAAAGTGCTGGAAGAACCAATTAATCTTTCCATCAAAAAATCTCAGCGTTGCTCTTCTCCTTGTGAACTGCTCAGCACCACTTCTTTCCTACCCATGAATGCCACAATGAGACAACATGGAAGCAAAGAAGGTATCAGGCTTTTCACTGTTTCAATTAGGGTTTTGTTCTGTCTTTCTCATCATTGTCCATTGCAAGCATTGCAAAGCAGTATGCTTATTAATGTACTGCAGATGAATGTGCTTTTCCAGGAAGTTTCAAATATCATTAGAGTGCTCAGTCCAATGGAAAAGTGTTTGATCTCATTTGTGGAGGAAAAAGCATGGGAATTCTGTGCCTTGACTTTGTAATAGAGGCCTGGAGCACAGCCCTATGAGGAGGGGCTGAGGGAGCTGAAGTTGTTTAGCCTGGAGAAGAGGAGGCTCAGGGGTGACCTCATTGCTGTCTACAACTACCTGAAGGGAGGCTGTAGCCAGGTGGGGTTGGTCTCTTCTGCCAGGCAACCAGCAACAGAACAAGGGGACAGTCTGAAGTTGTGCCTGTGGAGGTATAGGCTGGATGTTAGGAGGAAGCTCTTCACAGAGAGAGTGATTGGCATTGGAATGGGCTGCCCAGGGAGGTGGTGGAGTCGCCGTCCCTGGAGGTGTTCAAGAAAAGCCTGGATGAGGCACTTAGTGCCATGGTCTAGTTGACTGGATAGGGCTGGGTGCTAGGTTGGACTGGATGATCTTGGGGGTCTCTTCCAACCTGGTTGATTCTATGGTCTACGAACCAGCAGCAAGTGTGTCTGTGTGAAGTACCAGGAGTATTAGTTCTCTTAGAAGCAGTCCTGTTGATGAGACCTGCAGTTATGACTATTGAAGAGCTGGTTTGAAGAGGCCAAATTCAATGCTAAAGAAATAAAATTGTTTCCAAGATGTAATGTGCCTTCTGCTAAGCCCTTCACAGCAGCAGCATAGCAAATTTTGGTTAGGTTAATACATCAGAGAGTCTGTGCTTTTGCTTGGCTCTGTCTGCTGTGTAACAGGGAACATTCCCTTCAGCTAAGGCCTATTTCTTCAGTCTTAATGGAGAATAAGACCTTGCTTAACTCTTTTTGCGGGCGCTTTGCCAGCATCCTTGTGCTACAGTGTAAAACCTCATTCCTGCAAACTCTAAAAGTCAATGAGACTATTCATGCAAGCAAGGGATTGCGGGATCAAGCTGTTATCCTGTGGCTTATGCCAGTATTTGGCTGCTTCTCTCTGTAAAAGATGAATTAATATTTCTATCTGTGCTGTATTTTTATTCAGAGAATTCTAATTAGTACAAAGGAGGCCTAGCTCAGTGAGCCAAAGAAAAGTATTTGTCTTCTCTTACATATACTGTGCCAAATTGTGACAATTATGCCAAAATCATTTGTGTGAGTTGTGCGAATCAGGTGCACCCTAAAAAGCTGTGCTTCAGTCAGGCTTAAGTGTCTACGAGAGGAGCAGCTTTGTAGTATCTGGTTTGAGTCCTATGACACCATATATGGAAAGCAGCCCCAACATACAGAATCTCACTTATATATAATATGGTACAAAACTCCTCTGCATAAAGCATGGGTCCTGTCATGCAAGAGGTTGGAAAGACTTAGAACATTGAGTTTAATGCTGGTCTCTACACAGGGAAGGATCACAAGTGAGCAGTTCCCATCCTGCTCTCACTATTTAAAGGTGTTTGGTGAGGGGCAACTGAGTAGATGTATTTGCTGTGTGGATTGTGCAGCAGTGGGAGAGATCAATGCTGCTGCAAAGACAAGAATATCTCTGCTGATGGCTCTCAGTAGGACTTACTGGTTCCAGCAGTGCTGTACTGCCAAACCCTACTGCTTCTGATGTTTATCTCCAATGACTCATCCTCTTGTAATATTAAATCTAAACATTTCAGCTTAGTTTACAACAAAATGTTTCTTATCCAAGCCCCAAAAGGGCATGGTAAAAATTCTACATAATTTCATCATTTTCCATTTTACAGCCACTTTTCTTTTTATCATGACTTGCATGGGCACCTTCCTTTCCCCTTCTCTTTCCTAAACTAAACAACTCTGATGGTTTCAGTCTCTCCTCACGGTTCAGGGTTGTGATTATTTAAAACCATCTCATTCCTGCTGTGCTATTCTGGGTTCTCTGCAATTAAGGAGTACTGCCCACAGCCAGAGGCAGTGCTGCAGTCGAGGCCTCTGGGGTGCCATGCAGAGCTTCTTGTGTTTTACATTCCTCACTGCTGGTAATATGCTGCAGGATGGCTTTTGCCTTTTATGCAGCAGCAGCATTATGCGGTTGACTCACATGTAGTGAATGGTCCACATTAACTCCCAGTTCCTTCCACAGAACTGTTCCCTAGTCAGCTGTTTCCCTTTGTGATTACATTCATCTGATCCTTCATCTGCATAATCACAGAATGGCTTAGGTTGGAAGGGACTTTAGAGGTCATCTACTGCAACCTCTCTGCCATGGGCAGGGATGCCTCTCAACTAGACTCGATACTTAGGTGTCCCAGTTCAGTCTTACTGATCTAGATTTCTTCTTCTCTGATATATTAAGATAATTTTTAAATGGCAAACATTTTCCACAGGATTTGCAACCTCTCTAGTTTGGTGTTTTCCACTGATTTGATAGATACTATTATTTCATGAGTCATGTTGCTGATGGAAATGTTAATTAATACTAGAAACCCATCACCACTAGAACATCTTCTGGTTTGACAACTTGCAACAAGAGCTACTCCTTCAGCTGAGTGTGCCATCATCCATTAATAATTCTGTTCCTGAGCCATCAATACCACCCTTCATCTAAGCAGTAATCACAAGCAAATAACACGTTAGGAGTGATGTGAAATGCACCTTTCCTAGCTCTTCAGAATTGTTTTGTTATTCTTGTGTCCAGCATCAGTGAAGAGCTACAGTTACTAGCTTAGGTAATGGGTAGTTTTGAATTCATGCTTATGTGTTACATGCATTGGAGAAAAGGAAGGAGTCGTGCAGAGAAGCTTCTTAGTATGGAGCAGGAGACTGCAGAGACTTCTTGATCCTCAGGGATTCAGACTTCAGCAGGCCTGTTTTTCTCAAGTGAAGGCTGTAGAGCAAAGAGGATTACTTATGTTCCATGTATATGGATGAATGTGGCATGGCTGTGTACATATATAATTTTCCAGGAATGTAACCATTTTAACAGCATATTTAGGAAAACCTGCTCATATTCAGTGCAGAGAGACAAAGATTGTACCCCAGAATAGAAAAGAGCTACACATTTTCTATACATATAGATGAAATGATTCCATAATTCACTTACAATATCACATTAAACAGCAGTCAGAAGTACATGAATATTGAAGCACTTCCTACCCTAATCTGACTCTGATATTATAAATATTTAATTCATTTTCTTATCTTCTGTTCCAGATTCCAATAACTGTGAAAAGGAACATTTAGAAATGGATATGAAAAGCAATCAGAATGTCAGGTAACAGAGTCTTTTTTCATACGAGAGCACCGGGCCTGAAATTTTATGCATCTATTTAGGGAATTTGTCATCCTTAATGATAACGGAGAACTTAAAAAGAATTCAAGATTCGTTCTAGATAATAATTCTGAAAGTTGTAAAGGACTCTCTGAAACTTGAAAACAATTTAAAAGAAGTGGTGAGATGGCCTATTTCTGTTAATCTGTGCAATTTTCCAGAGTGAATAAGTATTTCCAAACTTCCATCATTTGAACAATCAGAAACTGCTTAGCCACAGTTAAACCTGAAAAATATAAAGGAAGAGGATTGACACTACCTAAACAATTATATACAATTTTGTCTTCAGCTACTGCTTGAATGATATTTTAAAGTACAGCTGATGATGTGCTGTGCTCCTGCTTGCAGCCAGCCGCACTGAAAAGTATCAAGCGTGACTTAGGTTGGAATAATTAAAACAAAAATATACAGAGCAGGGCAAGGTTTTAGCCCAGAAGTGAGTAATTTACACATGTGATTAATTCAGAGTGATTGCATTTGCATTCCTTAAAGAATCAGCATGTTGGGGAAACATTCAGATCTTCAGCATTTAGCCAGCAGTCACAGTTAAAAAGGGAGAGGAGCCCAGATAGTAGTGTGTGGAAAAACATTGATACTGAGCAGAGAGAAGACTTGTGGATTATGACTGAATTTAACTGTGTGTCATTTCAATTGCAGGGCTGACCCTAAGGAGAAGAAGATCCCATATGTGCGGCTGGAACGTCTGAAAATAGGTTCATCGGAGGCAGGGGAGCTGCCAGTGTTTAAGCTCCAGCCACAGGACAATGAGCAGGAGGGCAACATTCTGCTGATAATTGAGTCTGGGACTCAGTCTTCAAGTATGTCTATAAAGGTGAGCCGAATTTCCTTGAGGCTTTACTTGCTTTCTCCCTTTCATCCCACTGTCTTGTACCCACAGTTTCTGAAAGCTGCACCCTAAACAAGACTGTTGATTCATTTCACCCTTGAATACTTCTGTGATGGGTTGAAGTAATAGAGAATGCAGCTTTTAGTTCACTGTCTAGCTCCCTGATACTTCCATTTCTGAGAAGTGTGTCTTTGGGATTGGATAGCTGTAGTGTTTTTGTGTTACAGCCATCACACTAGTTCGCCTGTCTAGTTATAAATACAGAATAAATAGCTTAAAACTGATTCCAGGAGTCACAGCACAATAGATTTTAAAAAGCTTTGTGTGCTATCGCTTCATTGGAATCTTGAGTGTCAACTTCTTTCAACAGAAGGAAATGGGAATTTCTGGTGGGAACAAAAACTCTGCTTTTTCATGGAGCTATTTATTGTAAAAACTGCAAATAAGATTGTGAAGTAGCCTGTTCTTTCATCTGTCATATGAAATTCGTACAGCTCTCTCACAGTGCTGTTGCATTGTGGTATGTGGAGGACGTTACCTGATCGAGGTGACCTGGCCAGCTAGTGGCAGAAGGCGAACTGGGCGTGAGCCTGCTGAGCCCCTGTGTCCTCTCCACTAGAGCTTACTGCAGAGAAACCATTTTGCCTGCAGTCACTGCTGTTACATGCTTAGGCACAAAAATGATGACTATGTGATTCTATATTTTTCTTCTTTCAAGATAAATACAGATAGTCGACTTGGACTGAAATCCAAAGGAGAGAACTCAGAGAACAGGAAAGTTTTCATATCGCAGGCTGCAGGACAGACACAGCCTGCTTCTGTAGACACACTCCCTGCTGACCAAAAGCTCAACAATGGCATCTCCATTATGAAAAAATCTCCAGTTACTCAGGAGGTCAACCCCATTGAAAACGAGGATTTCTGTGCTGTGTGTCTTAATGGAGGAGAACTGTTGTGCTGTGATCACTGCCCCAAGGTCTTCCATCTCTCCTGCCATGTCCCAGCCCTGCTCAGCTTTCCAGTGTGAGTATGTATGACATTTAGCTAATGTGCTCAGTTTCTGCTTGCTGCCTTGGGGCAAAGCATATCCTCAGGGATGGATGTGTCAGCCTTATATAAGGGCAAGAAATGCATCTCTCACTTGCCCTTTTGTTACTTTTCTTGCAAAGGGAAGAATTGTCTTACACATTAGGAACTAAATGAATTATTCACAAGAACTGTTTCCAGCCGTGTATGCCCTTTCTGCAGTTAGCTGGACAGCACAGCATAGGAGGAAGAACATTGAGTACCACAGGCTTACAGTTGGCTGCTGTTGTAAAATTAGTTATGGATGAGAATTGTTTCCAGACACAGTGATTCCTTAGGTTTGTTATTTGGCAAGGTTGCTGACAAAAAGTGACAGCCTTTTTTGGTCTGTGTTGCAGGGGAGAATGGGTGTGCACGCTTTGCCGTAACCCAGTGAGGCCGGAGGTGGAGTACGACTGTGAGAACACACGCTACAGCCACAGCTGTCATGCACAGTATGGCCTTGATGACTGTGACCAGAAGGTGGGGATAACTATTATTGTACTATTTAGACAAGGACCTGTGATCTCAGCGTGAGTTATAGAAAGATGAAAACTGGTGGATCTGGAATTCTTTTCTCCTTTGAACAGTGAAGTTGCACTCAACAGCAGAACAAACTCCCCTGAGCCAGCTTTGCCTGGCTTTCTGCCACCAGATCTTTTCCTTGAAGACTTGGCAGTTTCTCAGACATCTACTTAGGCCAGTTGCAATGACATTTTTTAATGTAGACACTTTAAGACTTTCAGTTGGGTTGAAATCATCTTTGTATAGAATCATATATACCATTAATCCCCTTAAAGATGACATTCAGGCACTGTTAACTCAGCCTACATCAAAGTTTATGTTTTTACATCCCTATCACCAGTTTTCTCCACCAAATCTCATGTGAAAAAATGCCTTTTCTTGAAGTCCACATGGTATTTGGAGGCCACAAGTTCCAAGTAAATGTCCTGTCTGTATTGTACAAATGAAACCTAGAATAAGGTGCTGATGTAGTCTGAGCAGCATACATTAAGGCAACAGCAGTGGTTCTTAGAGCACTGGGGCCCCTTACCAGAGCCTGTGGACATAGCCACAGCACTGCTCAAATTCATCTGTACTGTTTCCAGACCTGAGCTACACTGGACATAATTTCTTACTGTGGCTATGATCCCTGTTTCCATTGGACAGGGTACAACTGGCCAGAAATGGTTAGGTTATGGGTCTTGACTAATGAGATTCTCTTTAGAAAGCAGAGTTGATTAGAAGTTCTATTGCTTGTGAGCAGACGTGGCTCAGTAGTACGTTTGTTTTGTTTCAGTGAAAAACCCAAAGACCATGGATGTGAACAGAGTGAAACATTTTCCATTTAACTGTTTCCACACTGTTGATGCTGTTCTAGTAGTCAAGAGCCAAGAAATAGACCTGAAGTGCAGAAAGGAAATAGTGATAGCTCTGAATTCCCAGAAGTTTCCATGAGAGATGCATGCATAGAAGCATTTTTATATACTTTGCTGCCATTTCCTGACTATCCTGGTTTTCCGTACTACAAAAGTGCTGTGAGTCAAAAAGGGTCCCCCAGGCTAGAGTGTAGTGTGCCTTTCTGCATGAGAAATGTACAGATTACATGAAAACTCCCCTTGTTGGTAGTATGACTGATTAACTGAAGTAAAGGCAGGAATGAAACAGACTCATTTTAAATGAAAATGTATTACTTTGGCTTCTACAGAAGTGTGAAAAGCTGGTGCTTTCTCTGTTCTGCAGTAGTATGAGCCTCCCATTCCATGAACCCGTCAGCCCACTGGTGAGTACAGAACACACACGGGCCTCAGGGAATCCAAAGAATCCTCTGGCACACTTCACAACTTTCTCCTTTGTCTTCTTGGAAGATATTCATGAGGTTTTTCTCCTGAGCAGTATTGCTTCCTAGGGATGGATAGGTGCTTCCTTCTTGCAAGTGATTTGAAGGTGCCAGGTCAGAGGCAGATAAATGCTGGCCAACGTTCTTGGGCCGGAAACTGACTTGCCTTCATACAGAGTGTTCCACTGACATAAGAGAGGTCTGCTTCAGAAACAACCCCGGATTCCCTCTGTTCTGGTGTTTTGCAGAAGTGATAACGTGACTGTGTTCAGGGGAAGAAGCAGAGACTGCTGTTATATCCATGTACTCAAAAGGTGCAACATTAAGTGCCTATTGTAAGGAAGATGTAGATTGAAGCTATTATAATGATATAGAATACAATGTGAAACAAGCTGGAGCAGGAGAATGAGAGGAAAAAAACCCCAAGTTTTATGTGAAGGACTGTTCCAAATACCAACATAAAAACATTCCACCTAATAAAGCCTGCAATGAACTTACAGACCAGATTACTTATCCAGTAGGTTTTGATGCAGAAAGATTTAAGGAATAGGATATCCTGGTGGCTGGTGCCTGTTGCAAAAGACCTTTGCTGAACTTTCAAAAGAGTGCAAGCAGCATATTTGCAGTCACTCTGGGCAGGCTACCTCCTGCAGTATCAGCTGCTCTTATTTCAGCACATTATTTTCATAACTGGTTGGGGGAAATGTCAGTATTACATATATTACTGATTACAGTTAAATGGTGACATCTTTATCTGTGGATAAACTTAGAAAGTGCAAAGAGCAGAGCAGTCACTGATGTGTGCTGGTTTCAAGACCGAGCTTGCACACAAATGTTTTTTAATGAAACCAAGAAGAGCCCAGGAAGTTGATGTGCAAACACAGGCACCAGAAGACTAGAGCTCTCTTTCTTGATGAAAGATATCCTCTGCTGTAACATCTGTCCAAACTGGGATAAAAGTCACCGGAGAGAAAATGTTTCAATAACAAAGGTTACACACGTGTGTCTTCCTCTTATTACAGGCTCGGCATTATTATCAGATCATCAAAAGGCCAATGGATTTGTCAATCATCAGGAACAAGCTGCAAAAAAAGAACAAGTCCCACTACTCTGCACCTGAGCAACTTGTGACTGACGTGCGTCTCATGTTTTGGAACTGTGCAAAGTTCAATTATGTAGGTTTCTAATATGCACGGGGAAGGGATTATAAATGAGAGGGCTGCTCTTTGAGGCTATCATTAGTGTAACTGCTGTTTCCATTGACAACAGGTATGGGGTTGGGATAAACAACACTGTTCTTTAGTTACACTTTCGGGAGATTTATATATATAGATAGTTTTAATGACAGAAATGGAGATATGCATCAACCTGAGAACTTGATATATATGGATCTAAAATTTAAGAAGGACTTTCTTAGTGGCTAACTTTTTGTAATGATGCTGAGTTTGCTATGAGGAGCCAGTCACAGCCAGCAAAATAGCAAGGGGAAATTCAGGCACAT
Organism: Tricholaema leucomelas; assembly: GCA_013400475.1. Classification (NCBI taxonomy): domain Eukaryota; kingdom Metazoa; phylum Chordata; class Aves; order Piciformes; family Lybiidae; genus Tricholaema lacrymosa; species Tricholaema leucomelas. The sequence continues at coordinate 1,129,737 of WAAF01018538.1, read as the reverse complement.
AGACATTCCTAAGCAATGATGACTGCTATTCTTTCTAGTTCACTGCACTTCTCCTTTTCTTAGAGGTGCAGAAACATGTTCCTTAATAGGAGCATCTGGGTTTTACTTATATTGTAAATGCAGAGGCACTAATGGGCTGTAGAACGTGTGCAGGAGACTAATGGAGATGCAGCAGACAGAGCCAAGATGAGACATGAAGGTGTAGTAATCATTTGGCTTTGATCCTTGATGATTTCCCTGTGTGGTAACACTGAATGGTTGTTCTTTTACAGCCAGATTCAGAGGTCGCCGAAGCTGGACGATGCCTAGATGTATTCTTTGAGGGCAAACTGAAGGAGATTTATCCAGACAGGCATTTTCCTTCAATGCAACAAGAGGACTCAGATTCTGAAGAAGTGGAGAGTCAGAACAGCAAAATGCCACCTCAAGATTTTCAGTGGCCATCATACGGACAGGAGTGCGTTCAGCCCAAAAGGAGACGGCGCCACGCTGTAAGACTGCAAAAGCAAAAGCAATTCGTTGCCAAGTGGCCACCCTGCTAATTCTGTTTACAGCTACTGATGGGAAGTTTTGACAGGGTTGTGTGGGAAAACCGTCAAGCTTCTGTCACAGGGATGCGATCCCTTGTACAATTTTACGTCAAGATCCTCTGAGTGGAATAAAGTGTCAATTGTGTATAAATGTATGAGCATGAACAGACCAAGTCTCTCAGGCCACACAGTTGTCTTCCTAACAGAAAACTGTCCAGATTTTGAAAAAGACTAAGCCCTGCAGCTATTCACAGTTGGTTTCTTTTATACACAGGAAAGTGAACAAAAATAAAAGAACGATGTCTCAGCCAGCTAACAGCCTTCCTCAGGTATGACCTCCTCAAGACGTGGGATTTGCTATGAGGAATCCAGCAGCATAACTGACAGAGTTAAGGTGTGTGGGAGGAAAGCAAAGCACTTGAGCAGTTCGTTTAATCTGCTGACCATATGCCTTACTTCTAGAGCTCGTGGCTAGATAACAGATCCAAAGTGACTGAATCTGTCAGTGTTCAATCTGTTAAATCATGTAGACGTTTTGCAGTGTCCTCACTGAAGTACTGATGTTTTGGTGATAGGTAATGCTGATTAATAACGAGAGTAACACGCTAATAATCTCTAATAGTGCAGTACAGTTTTATGATCTGTTCAACACAATTTGTCTGTTTTATAGAGCACAGGTAACCATGTAATGATCTTGCAATCTCGGTGTGAATGTTGCCCCTGCGTTGTGACAAATAATGATGTGTAGAGGTAAAAACCATACTCCTGTTTTCTTCAGTGATTTTCCTGGGAGCTTGACTGCTCAAGGTCTGTGGGATACAGTCTAATGTGATTACCAGATTAACTGTTTCTTTTGAAGCAGAACATTTTTGTTAAAACACAGAAGAACAAGTGCTACTACTGGGGCTCTGTGTGGGCTGTTTCTGAGTGCATACTAGATGCTCTTTTTGCCAGAAATGGTTCTTCTGGTGCTTAATTCATGTTTGGTAAAGCAGTGTGGGATCTCTTGGGACTCAAAGGTAGCACTTCCATACAACCCAAGCCATTTGGTTTTCTTTAAAACAGATACTGGAATTCAACAAATTAACTATGAAACAAATTACATGGTTATAGAAGTGCCTATAAAATAACATAATATACTCCTGGTTTCTCTCTGCTTATTTTTGTAGATGTGATTGCCAGCAATGCTAGAAGTTGAGTATAATGTGTATGTAGAAGCTTAAAAAGAATGAAAGGGTGTCTAAGATTTTTTATTTTATTTTATTTTTGCTGTATTTTGTGTTGGCAGACGCAGAAAGGCAATTTTAGAGCTTGGCCGAACATAGGCTAGGATGTAATTGTAAAGCCTGAAGGGTGGGATAGGTAACAAGACATGACACCTGATTAGAAAGGGATGGTTTGCAAGCTGCTTCCTACCTCTTCCAGAAGCAGGTGAGGCAGACCTTTGTGTAACCAATGCTTTCTTCGTGAGAGGCATCTTGGCATCTTCCTGCTCGGAGCTCTGCCCAGCAGTGTCAAGCTGGGCTATGGTCAGGTTCTGAGAGAGGAGAGTTGTTGCAGATCTTAAACACAGTTAAAGCTCATTCTAATTTGGTCTCTGTAAATAAAGATGATATTTTCATCATAGTTTATAAGGGCTGTTTGTCTGGTAAACTATGTATGTTATTTTAGATAACACTTTAAAGGTTTCTATATGAAATATTAAGATGGGAATGTTGTATTCTACTATCTGTGACTTACTGTTTGCCATTAACTTGGTAGTGAGCTGAAGTTTTCTTGGAAGGAATGAAATCTGGACATTGTAAGCTGGCTGGAAATCCATGACATGAAGGAACAGCCTTTACATTTTCTGTATGTCAATTCCTACGTGTTTGCTTTCTGTCAAACTCCTGTCTCAAAACAGTAAGTGTCTTGGCACAGGGAAATGAGTGCGGGCTTGCAACGGAATTAGTCACCTTCTCTGTGCTACAGGTGTTGCCTTTTTCTCCACCAAGGATATATCTTTTACAATTGATAGTAGGAAAATGATGTGCTGTGTAACCTTCATCAAGAGGCAAAGGTAGAAATGGGTAAGACTGTTAATAATGTCCTCTTTTCCTGGAAGAACAGAGTCAACAAGAACCTGCTTCTAAGTCTTAAAAGCTGTAAGTTTATTAACTATCCCATTAGTTTTGGAGAACACTTCTTTTAATTAGATTTATCCAGAGTGTATTATACTTTTATTAGTAATTAAGGTGTGCCAGTTTGTCATCATATATAATATACACTTTGGGTACATGCTGGCAGGACTCTCTGGCCTCTACACTCTTAAAGCTAACTTTGTGATCACTTCTCTAAAGTAGTGAAAAAGAAGTGCTTGTGAACTTTGTGTCATGTTGGTAAGCAGAGGAAAAATGAACTCCCAGGCATAACTGTACACATTTTCAAACACAAATCTGTGGGTCAGCAACTTCACAATACATTGCATGGCGTAAGAATAACATTGCCTTGGATGTTGCCTTAAAATTGCTGGCTTGTGATGTTCCTGCTGCTGGACACCATGCCACCAGGACCTGTAAATTTTTGGGCTGTGTGTTCTGTTGAAGTCCCACTGCACACTGGTGCCACTAACAGGTATGAAAGAAAGGGTCTATCTTCTAAAATCTGACAGCCCATGTGGCCCTGAAGAGAAATGATATGTAGATTATGTAATTACTTTTTCTTCTGTCACACAGCCTGTTTCACAGTTCAGAATATGTACAAAAAGAAACAACGATGAAGCCTTGAAATTTTCTACTGGAAGTAAGTATAGCAAAAACAAATGCCAGGAACATTGGAAACCCCATCAAGTGCATTTGGCTCCTGCAAACACAACCAAGGGCATTTTCCCTTTGTCTTCAGAAATGAGCTACCTGTAGAATGGGAAAAACCTCTTTGTGCTTAAAAGCTTGGAAAAGAGATTAATTACACTCCAGTAATAGGTCTGTTGAAGAAATGACAGCTACAATTTGGACTTTTATTCTCCTACAGGCGATTTCAAAGACTTACTTCTTCTAGTACCATTACAGTAGAATAGTGGTAGAGTTACTGCAAACAGGTGTTTAACAATTCAGACTATCAAATGACTGCATGTTTATCTGTGTAATGTGCTTTGCTGAACAATAAAATATGTGAAATGTGTTTTTGCACATCAATCTGAAATTTTTGCTCTGATTACATCTGCTGTTGATTATTGTATGGGTTATATAGTATCTTTAGCACTTAGCTAATAGCTAAGTTGTTGGTAATTACTGATGGCAAAGCAGAATGGTTACGAAAGCAGCTATTCTAACACTGGAAATCAGCTGCCTGTCTGTGATGAAGTTTTCAGTACCAAGTAGACCTTTTACCTGTTTTGTTTTTCAATTAGTTGAAGAGCATGGTGTGAACAAGTTAACAAACAGTGCTTTGCAGTTTAAATATACCTATACATTAAAGTGCCAAGGAAAATGCCACTTACTAGTGAGATGAAAAAAAAATATTGTAGTGTATTTAATCAGAAGGAATCAGGAAAGATATTCTAACATGGAAAATACCAGAAACTGGGAAATTAGGGAATCTTTTACAAAAAAGCTGAACAAAACCACTCTTGGTAAAATGCCAAGCAGACACTCCAAGTGTTTATCATTATTGGCTCCTCTCAGCTGGGTTTATGGGAGTATAAAACTGTCAGCAGCAACTTTCTGACCTGGAGGCCCGCTGGCTTGGGGGTTAAGGAGTTCTTTTACTAGAGTTACAGTTGTGCTTCTCTTGAGACATAATTAAGACAGAATTAACTTTTTTATTGTATAAATAGGGAAATGGAGATAAACTTCTGGACATGTGATTCCATTAAGTGTGAAGTACAGGCAGTGGACTTCAAAGCTGAGTTTCACTGCTCTCAGATATCAGTGAGATAATCTGAGGGAAAAAAAAAGATAGGCAGTAGTCATGGGCTATGGAGGATGCATGTCTTTTGAAGCTGTCATTGTAGACCAGGAACAAGAAGCAAGAGGTGGAGTGGCTGGGTTTTTTTTGAGAATTGTTATTCCACTCTCTGTTCCTGTCCATTAGCAAAAGTTTGTGGAAGGCTGTTTTAGTGTGTAGTTATGTGCCTTTCCAGGAGATTATTTAGTAGACTGCTAGCAGTTATTCTGCTATGTAGACTTTCATAGACCTTTATATTAGGATGTGTCATGGTCAGGATGGTTTTGTTGAGTAAAGTGTTTACTGTGGCAGAATACATAACTCTGGAAGTGAGAAATTACCATGCTTAAGTCTGTTGTCAAGCATCTAGCTCCACTTGCTCCATTTTCATTACAAATGTCTGAAAAGAGGTTCTTGAAGGATTGTTTTTTGATAGCCTCTTCCTACACAGGATGTAATTTGTAACAGATTTCCCTGTAAAGACTGTCTCACTGTATATTTGCCTGTAGAAAAGTCCATTTAAAGTTGAGGAGATAAGGCACACAGGTGTTTTTCCTAGAGAAAATAGGGCAGTGTCTGAAAATCAAGGTCTCTTTTAATTGCTTTTGGAGAGTGCCTGAGCTGGTTGCCACTTTTATGGAAGCAGCAGCACTGGTTTATGTTCATGCTGTGGACGTTAGTTTGTAGGTTACTATTCTTGATCTTGATCATAGCACCTAGGACAGTTATGTCAACATGGAAACATTCCAGAGGCAGACTGATACTGAGGCAATGCTTATTAAATTCATTGTGAAAGTCAGTGAGGGGATCCAGGTTTTATGTCATTTAATTATTTTAGGCATAACATAGATGCTGTGTTCTTAGGTGGTCCGTGCTGAGATGAGACATCTGTCTTTTATTTCAGTATTCCTCCCTCACCTGATGCACCTAATTGCTTGCCACACTAGAATGACTTTTTGACAATGTTTCTCATTAACAATCTTGAGTTTGCTTTAGATGGATAAAAACATAATCTATTTTTGTACACTGATATTTGGGCAGGAAATGAAACATGCTTGAATATTTTCCCTTGTTTGCTTATTAGACTGCTCTTGCTTCTGATGAAATCAGTAAAAGCAGGAGTGGTTTTTACATCACTCATAAATTATGTACTTGCTCTTTGTTCCATGATATCCTGTGAAGTCATTGCAAAGTACTCAAATCAGAAATGATGTTTGGATTGTACTTCTGAAACACTGAGAATTGCTCCTATAGGTGGATGTTGTAGACTTAACTGATTATGCTTAACTCTTGTGCTGACTGCCTACATGGGGCTGAACATCTCTTCTAGCTGAGTGAAGAAACACAGCACTCTACTGTTTCAAATCTTGAATTATGGTTGTAGAAACTCACAGAACTCAGTCTGGGCACAACAAATGTCAGTGACCATGAAAAAGCAGCAGAACAGTGCTATCTTCAGACGTTGCAAGGGTTAGCAGATGAACTGTGTTGCAGAAGGGAGTTTATAGTACTGGAGTGGTTGGATATTTTGCTGAGTAATTTCTGGACTGTATGGTAGTTTGTAAGTCAGTGTGTTCGTTCTCTAAATACTTGCATTCTTGCTATTCACTAGACTTAGTTTTTTTGTTCAACAGCATCAAAACAGACCTAAATTTAAGTCAAGGAAATGGTCTATACTGTATTGTGTGGTCTTGGTGCATAGTGCAGCACTTCCAAATCTACAGATCACTGGGCCAAGCTAAGCAGTTCTCTCCTGCAACAGAACAGCAAATAGAAAGCAACCTTAATCTCTAGTAATGAAAACCTGAATAGGCTGGGATGATAGCTACATAACCATCAGGCTATGCAAATCATAGAAATTGAACAAAAGACCTAGAGGATTTTTTTTCCCCTACAGTATTAATAAAGAAACAATATAAGCTTAAAGTAAAAATAAATTCAGATTTCCTCCTTATACCTACCCAAACCCTGAGCTGTATCTTACACTTGACTGTAAACACCTCAGGCACCTGCAGTGCAGTATATTAGCATGTACAGGTGGACTTCAGTTTATGAGAAATAACAAAAAAGTTCAGTTTTAAGCAAACACTGGACACTATTTCTCTTTCAATGTAGTCTCTGAGGGTTTTAGAAGTACTGGTAAAGTGTCCCTCATCCATATTTGTGATGTACTTCTAGATGTTTCTCATTGCTAACTGTGAAAAAATGGCATGCCAAGCTAATGGAACAAGTGGCAGAGATAGAAATGGAATATAGCTCTCCAACCTGGCTGCAGGTTAAATGAAAATATTCTGAGACATTTCAGGTTTGAAGTGTGCAGCTAAAACCATTCATTACAGAGGTGAATTAGGCTATGGCAGTGTGCTGCAAGGAGTGCTTGAGGTTAGCATCTCCAGTCCTGGAGCGGTGCTGAGAATCACCCAAACCTGTTCTTACCTCCAGTGAAGGGGAATGTGGTGGTGCTCCATCCACTGCTGCAAACCTACCACTGCCTTACAGCCCAGAAGCTGTGGCAATGGCCTGGGCAGAGTGGTTACTGTACTTATAATCACTGGCTGAGCAAGGCTATCTCAAGGATATTACAAACAGGATGGATTTTCTGCAGAGAATGAACCTCATAAAGGTTCCCCAGAAATAATATTCCATGCCATTCAAGAAAAATGAAAGTCTTTGGTTTTGGTCTTCTGAATATCACAAAGATCTCTGCAGTGACAGAGTGAGTCATGAGTGAGCCATGAGTGACAACATGAGTCTGCTGGACAAGGAAATTGAGGCAGTGATCTGAGGTGACAGCCTCACTGCTTGGCCACAGCTATTGCATCATGTTGAAAGCTTTTCCCAGACTGCTGGCACTGTTATGCTGTGCTGTATTGCATCATGCCAGCCTGAGCCCCATAATCCCTGTGGGCAGAGGAGAGGAACCCTGTTGTGGGCACATGCTGGAGTGGTGGGAGTACTCTGGAGACATTCATCCTCTGAGCTGGGACAAGTGTAGCTCCAGCACATTTCTTCATCTGCTATCTAAATGACTTCTATAGCAGAAGACATTTAACAGAAGGAGAATATGTGATTTCCTTGCTTTCACTGGTCTTAATTAGGAAATACTGTAAATGTCTCTGTGTAGTTATAACCACAGAACTTGGCCTTCTTACTCCTCTGGCTGGAACTAGTCTGCAAAAGAGTCTGAGTCTACATTTATTGGATTTTATTGCTTCCAAGTAATGTCTGTTCGCTTTACAAATAAATTTACATTGATTGCCTCACCTTGTCCCAGCTGTCAGTCCTATAACACCCTTCTCATTTTGAGGTAAGTTCTCCTGCATTATTAATTTAGCAGTTAGTAATGAAATGATTAGCTAATCAAATTGTTCCCTCAGGAGTGCCAGTGTATATTCATTGAAGACTGATTGATCTGACTGAGGTCATTCAGAGATATTTTAGCCTTCAAGCTCTCCATTATGAAGAATGAGAAACAGAGGAGCAGAGCTCATGAGGAAAAGGGAGCAAGAGGATTCTGTCTTTTAACCTTTTATGTGTTTCATGTAATTCCTGTGGAAAAAAAAACTCAAGTGACTTGTTCTGGAACTAGAGATCCAAAATCACATGGACTTTTGTGTTCATTTTACTTTACCTGTCAAAAATGCAGTCTTCTGCACTTTGTTTTACACTGTCTCATCATATGGAAACAGAAGGAGAACTCCTTTAAGGGATTTAAAGGTGAGTAGACACAAAAGAGCAATATTATGAAGGTGGCATTGCAGTGTTGCTGGGGTGGTTAGAGAAGTGAAGTTCTATGCTTGAGTGATTTGAGCAAAACTTTCTGCAGCCCATATGAAGAGATGAGGTACTTACACAGTTGAAAAGGGGTGGAAGAAGGTGAAGAGAACTATTTTATTTCTCCCCCAGTTAGGTATTGCAACCAAATGGGTGTTTCCTTAGGTTCCTCAAAAGCATTTAGGTACTGGTGATGATGGGTCAATAAAACTTAATGATGCAGCAAAGCTCAGGTTTTTCCAGTATTCACTTTAGATCAAATGATACAGTGAAGCAACTTCCTCCTCTCCAGTAATGGGATATCCACCATCCTGTGGCAAGCAGCGTAAAGCTTTGGCAGGCAGACTGCCGCCATGTAGGCTAGCGAACACAGCTGGCACTTCTAAAACAAGGCACATGGCTCCCTCTGCTGATTTGCAGCGCGGTTTTAGTTGTTCTAAACAATGAGCATGCTCCTACTTTCGGTCCTGGAGGTTCCAGTATCCTTGTGCTTTCTAGTTTGAATGTGGTTCTTTTCTGATGAAGTAGCTACCAAGCTGCGTGTTCCCCTTCAGCTTACCTGTGCAGAACTATACAAGGATTTACGTATTTATTTATAGCCAAGAATCGAAGCATAATGTGGCAGCCAGGTACAAGCATTTAGGTAAGACGTCCATAAAATGGTAATCACACCTGTCTGTTTCCCTTAAGTATCCAGTAGGAAACAGTGCTTATATATCTCTTAGTAGCTCTCTCTCAATCTGGTATTATGGGGAAAAGGTGAAATTAATCTCCCCCCTTTATTTCTAGAAAAAGATATTGCTTGAAATCAAATATATGAGAAAACAAAGCTGAAAGTGTCTGCTAAAGGAGCTTTATCTGTATAGGGGTAGTGTCAAAACAGAGTTCTCCAAGGTCTCTTTCCCTCTCGTGCAGAAATTACGGGAACAGACAGAACAGGCACACTGCAAATAAAGCTGTGGCCATCTAACTGGTTATGATCAATGAACAAACAGCCTTTCTTTGAAATGTGCACACCTGCATCAAGCTCTTGGAGCTTTGCAAAAAGCTGTAAACTGAATTCGGGTGAAGAAGATGCACCAGTGAACCTTTCTGCAGTGATTGACTAGATTCTTCACCTGCCGTAATTCACAGACAGTTTCGTGGAGGGCTAAGAACAGGGCAGTTACCTCTGTGTCAGAGAGTACGACGTTGGGACCAGGCACTATTAGCACTTCACAGGGCATCTTCTGAGCTTGCAGGTGCAGTTGCCAGGAGGGGATCCCGTTAAACTTGGACTTCTCCTTGCAGCTGCCCCTGCACGGCGTGCGGTGTGTCCAGACGAGCGGCGGCTCCCGGCTGGCCCACTGCGGGCTGCCGCGGGTGCCTGGTACCGGTAGATGGAGCTAAAGGACGCCAGTCGCTAGGCGATGGTCGCATTCACCAAGGAGCTGCCCAAGGATGTCCCTTTATCCTGCGCTGCCCTTTGCTAGGCGCTAGGACGCTTCCTCCGCTCCCCCACCCTCCCGAATGAACCTGCATCCAGAGATTAATACAAGTGGAGCACTTTACCAGACCTGAGAGGTGAGGTGTCTAACAAAAACTGAAATAGGCATTTACTGGTCTGTGTCTCTGTCCAAATAATGCTTCTCCAGTCTCACCCCTTGCCAGTGACACTGCCGCTCTTAATGTCACATTGTCACCGTTGTGGCAATTAAAGGCACTTGATAAGTTTATTACGTTCTGCATTGTGAAGGTGGTAAAAACTTGTGTGAATCTGTATTATGGGCTCTTTCTATAATGGCACTACGCTGATAAAAGGCATCAGTTTACATCTCTGGTAGCTGTTTACTCTGGTGGTGCTTTTGTGGGGGACACGGCTGAAGGCGTTTTAACTACTGCATATTTAATGCCATACCTATCTGAGACAAAAATAACTTTCTGCAGGCCCTAAGGAGAGGAGCAGGTGTACTCACACATCACAAGATAAATATTTAGATACACAGTGAGGAGATCTAAAGCCTTATCTAAAGCTTTCCCATCCACTTTCCATTAGTACACACTTATGTTGGATTATTTTCAAAGCACAGCTAAGTAGCAGAGAGGAGTGATAGCTTCCTAAAATTCCCCTTGCAGATAAAGAAGTTTAGATGTCACATGTCAAATATAATGTGACCTTTGGGGTTTCAACCCAGTGTTTAACAGGCATTTCTCGGCCTTGAAAAAGCCTCTGGCTTTTGAAACAATGACACCTTTCAAGAACCTCAGCTTAATGTTATGGCATGAAGGTCGAGGTTGTCTTGCACTGACTGAGAGGTGCACAGCAGCATTCACAGTGGTTCTTTTCTTCATGTGTAGCTTTTCTGCTTAGTGTTTTGAACTAAAAATTGAAATGTTAACATGAGAAAGTATCATTTTCTATGTGAAGCTTTGATGTGTTTTGTCTTTTAGCCTTACTGTTGTCACTGTAATACCGAATGCTTGTTCTTTTATTAACTGATACTCTTTATTTGACAGGAATATTTACTTCTGTTGCTCTTAACTTTCCTGGCAAGGTATGCAGACAATTTGAACTTGAACTTTTCAATGGCAGACAATTCAGTGTGTCTCCTGAACAGGCTACTAGTGGAATGGACAAATGATGGACCTGTGTGAGACTGCGAACAAGCCTGGTCAGCTGAACCTGACACAATGAAGGTCAATTACAGCACAGGCAGGCTGAGAGCAACCACCAGAAGGGCTGGAAAAGGTTATGTTAAACTCTCCAAGATCTGAATAGAAAGATTATAAAAGGAGTTTGTGCATTGTATATGTGTAATATCTTCAGAAGAGCAATCCTGCTCTAACCCAAAAAGGCAGTTAGCCTGTCAGAGAGCTGGCTGGGGACAATGTGGCAGAACCAGCCCTGAATTGGATTAGATTACATATTTGTATGAAGACTTCTTGCTCTTACCCGAGGTGAGTGCTGATGGCTGTGTGAGCTGGTTCCTTCATCTGCATAAGTCCAATAAGTTAATGTAGTAGATTTCCTTTTTTACCCTAGCTATTCAGAATTCTCGTTGCTCCTTTATATTTGCCTGTGTTCAGCTAAGACAGTTAAACTTTGAAACCTCACTTAAGTCATGTGGTTCTGTGAAATATAGAATTTATTATATTTTAAAAATTTATTTTTTTCCCCCTCCAGCAGTCTCATAGCACAGTATTTGTTATCCTGCCCCCCAAAAGACAGACAGGGGTGCATGCCAGCTCCCTAGGTCCGTGTGTATTCTCCTCACTGCAATGGGAGACGGTGCTGGTTGAGCCACTTCCACTCAGCATGAGCTGGAACTGACTGTCCTGCGGTGCTTTAAGGAGACTACAGCAACTTCAGATCAATGTTTCCTAATGAGCAATAAGCAAAACAAAACTACTGATGACACCAAGCTAGGAGCAGGTGTTGATCTGTTGGAAGGTAGGAGAGCCCTGCAGAGGGACCTGGACAGGCTGGATGGGTGGGCAGAGGCCAATGGGATGAAATTTAACAAGGCCAAGTGCAGGGTTCTGCACTTTGGCCACAACAACCCCAAGCAATGCTACAGGCTGGGGACAGAGTGGCTGGAGAGCAGCCAGGAGGAAAGGGACCTGGGGTACTGGTGGATAGTAGGCTGAGATGAGCCAGCAGTGTGCCCAGGTGGCCAAGAAAGCCAATGGCATCCTGGCCTGGATCAGGAACAGTGTGGCCAGCAGGAGGAGGAAGGTTATTCTTCCCCTGTACTCAACACTGGTCAGGCCACACCTTGAGTACTGTGTCCAGTTCTGGGCTCCTCAACTCAAGAGAGATGTAGAGGTGCTGGAAGGTGTCCAGAGAAGGGCAACAAGGCTGGTGAGGGGCCTGGAACACAAACCCTATGAGGAGAGGCTGAGGGAGCTGGGGTTGTTTAGCCTGGAGAAGAGGAGGCTCAGGGCAGACCTCATTGCTGTCTACAACTACCTGAAGGGAGGCTGTAGCCAGGTGGGGGTTGGTCTCTTCTGCCAGGCAAGCAGCAACAGAACAAGGGGACACAGCCTCAAGTTGTGCTGAGGGAAGTCTAGGCTGGATGTTAGGAGGAAGTTCTTCCCAGAGAGAGTGATTGGCATTGGAATGGGCTGCCCAGGGAGGTGGTGGAGTCACCGTCCCTGGGGGTGTTCAGGAAAAGCCTGGATGAGGCACTTAGTGCCATGGTCTGGTTGACTGGATAGGGCTGGGTGCTAGGTTGGACTGGATGATCTTGGAGGTCTCTTCCAACCTGATTGATTCTATTCTACTTTAAAAAAAAAAAAAAGAAAAAAGGAAAAATTTCTATTTTTCAAACTGGAAAATCAAATACATTTCAATTAGGTACTTCAGACATTTATATCTGTGAAATGACATGGAAGAAATATTGGAAAGTTCAGAAAAGAAAATGTGTAGTTACAGCACTGAGTGTAGCTTTTAATGTTCCAATCCCCAGAGGTGCTGTCCCCTGAACTGGGAGCTGACTGCAGGCATTAAGAGTTGCTATGACATTGTGCACCCCCTGGCTTTACTGTCTCTCCACTGGCAAGTAGCTTTGAGCAAACAAATGTAATTGGTTGAAATACACTTATCTGCTCTGTTCTTAGCAAGTGTTATCAGGTAAGAATAGTACTTACATATTTAAAATGCCAATTTTTTTTCCTAAGACAAACTTGAGTTAGCGTGATGCCAAAGATAAAGCTCTTTGTTACAGGCAGACCAGGCACTAACACTCTGCAACTTGTCACACAGAATAGAATCATAGAATCAGCCAGGTTGGAAGAGGCCTCCAAAATGAGAGTAGAACTTATGAGTACATGGTGTTGGGCCTGGATTTACCTGCACACTATAGCCTATGGCTACCAAAGAGCCACCCAAAAGTTACAGTGATAAATGGCATATGCTGGCAGGACAGCAGCTGCCCGTGCACATCTGAGAGGCAGGCAGGACAGGTGCGGGGCTGGGCTGGACACCAGGGCAGCCACGGCCTAGTTGCAGCCTGGGCGGCAGTGATGAGGTGTGGCTGGGCAGTAGCAAAGCTCTGTGTGGGAGCCCTCAGGGCAGCACTCTGAATTTCTGCATTAGTGAATTAGCGTCACTCCCAGGCACCTAGTGACAGAACAGGAGGACACAGTCTCAAACTGTGCCAGGGCAGGTTTAGACTGGACATTAGGAAGAAATTCTTCACGGAAAGACCCATTGGAATGGGCTGCCTAGGGAGGTAGTGGAGTCAGCACCCCTGGAGGTGGTTAAGAGAGGGCTGGATGAGGCATTTAGTGCCATGGTTTGGTTCACAGTATCACCAAGGTTGGAAGAGACCTCACAGATCATCAAGTCCAACCCGTTACCACAGAGCTCAAGGCTAGACCATGGCACCAAGTGCCACGTCCAATCCTGCCTTGAACAGCTCCAGGGACGGCGACGCCACCACCTCCCTGGGCAGCCCATTCCAGTAGTAGTTAATAAGAAGGGTTAGGTGATAGATCGGACTTGATGATCCTAGAGGTCTCTTCCAGCCTGGTTGATTCTGTGATTCTGAGGGGCAAGCAGCAGTTTAAAGAAACTGCAATATCAGGTGAAGGAACAAGTTTAATGATAATAAACCCCCCACAGCCGAGTTAAGGGCAGCACAAGCCATGGCATGAGCAGAGGCCTAGGGGTGGGCATGGGTTGCTGGGTATGGGTCCATCTGCTGCCTGTGCAATAGCAATCCCAGTGAACAGGACATGAGGCATTTGCTAATTGCTAATTACTGAATTACTAGGCCTGTTTACAACAGTTCATGCACTCGGTGCTCGTGGGTGCTACTGCAGCTCTGACAGAAGCCTAGCCATGGAGGGTCACACAGGGCAACATGGGGTGGGGATGGCCATTCTTGGACCCTGTAGTGGGAGGTTACAAAGCACTGTGAGGTTCAGGACTTCAATTTGCTTTCCATCCCCTCCAGATTAACTGCATTGTCCTTTAAATAATTCAGTAGTTCAAGCAAGAGTGTTTTGGGCCTTGTCCAGGTGCTAGTTTCCTCACACGTCTGCCGCCTGCGGCTTGCTAAATCAGGCCGTAAATGCACTCTTCAACTTGACTGCTTTTCTCCCAATAATGTGCCTATGTCCTGACTATATTGATGTACAAATATTCAAATTCTTTGATCAAATCTGCTTTATAATTGTGCAGACCCTGATCCTGTAAGTCTCATGGATTCTTCACATGGCAGTTTTGGTTTGTTTCGTATTACTCATTTCACCACAGAAGCAGTGCTTTGCAGTCAGTTTATTTTGATACCCTAGAAATGGTGAACAGTGTCTCTGTCAGGGTTAAGTCACAAAGTTTAGCTACAGAGTCTTGATTCTATTGCCATAGCTGGTTTGTGGTTTGGATATATGTTTAACTTTCCACAGCTCTAATATTATTCATAGTTGAGAAGAAGAAAAAGCCAATTAATTAACAGCAAACATTTTGATCTATGTAGTAGTGTAGTGCAAAAGACAAACAGTGGGAAGGTAGGATTGCATTTGAGTGTTTTCCAACATTGAAAATGTGGCAGGAACATTGCTGCTCAAAAATACTCTTCCCAACATAAGTTGTTTACTAGAGACATCCAAGATGTGAGGGTTTGTGTTGATATGGCAGTGATTTCAAACCTCTCTCTGCCTCCCCTAGTAGTAGCCATTAATTAATTTCATTGTTCAGTAGGTCTTGGAAAACACTCTGGGTGTTTAATGTACTGTGTGGTTTGAAAAGAACCAGGTAGAAGAAAGCATAATGCTTAGGTACAGATAGACATACAGTTAAAAGTTTGTAAGTGCTTTCCAGGAGGACACAAGCTCAGACTTGCCTGATCTATTTCCACTCATGTCTCTCCACAGTCTTTTTCTGAATCATTTGGGAAGCTTCCTTATCTGTGCGTTACTCAGGAAGGGGTATGCCATCTGCATATTGCTGTAAATTAGAGGATTCATTCATCTACTCTCTGAGATAAGTATGGTTTTCCTGCAGGAATTTTTTTAATTGTCTAAATTTTAATTCTCATATCCCTTCTGGGCTATTGAACAAAACTCATTTTATGACTGCAGGGTTTGAAAGCAGAAGGGGCAATAAACTAATATAATTAATCATTGTGTCATTGCTACAGAATAATGGACTAATTCTCTTCCTAATTTTCAGTTACTTATCATTTGAAATCTCGCAGGGAAAGCAGCACTGTATAGACAGCAACAAGGAACAACCAATTAAAAAAAAGAATAACATTTTGTTTCATTGTATTAAGCAAATGTAACAAAACTGAGGAAACTCTGGTTGTGATTTATTGGTTGCATTTGTCCTTGGAGTTTTCACGTGCAGTAAGGTATTTCACTGAAATGCTTCGGATGGAGAAAAATAATGAATTTCTCCATATTGACATAATTTGTGCATCGAATTTGCATTAAAAAAGCCCACTCAAGCACACAGAATAATTGGTTTGAGCTAAAATAAGCCAAACAAACAATCTAAAACTCTTAGTTAACCAATTTTTTGAATGTTTAAAAAAATTTAAAATTCCTGCAATTGTAAAAATGGAGTTGTAATCTGACACTCTGTCCTGATTCAGCCCACTTAAACTAAATCATAGAATCAACCAGGTTAGAAGAGACCTCCAAGCTCATCCAGTCCAACCTAGCACCCAGCCCTAGCCAAGCAACTAGACCATGGTACTAAGTGCCTCATCCAGTCTTTTCTTGAACACCTCCAGGGATGGCGACTCCACCACCTCCCTGGGCAGCCCATTCCAATGGGCTCCAAATCACTCTCTCTGTGAAAAACTTCCTCCTGACATCCAGCCTAGACCTCCCCTGGCACAACTTGAGACTGTGTCCCCTTGTTCTGTTGCTGGTTGCTGGCAGAAGAGACCAACCCCCACCTGGCTATAGCCTCCCTTCAAGTAGTTGTAGGCAGTAATGAGATCACCCCTGAGCCTCCTCTTCTCTAGGCTAAACACCCCCAGCTCCCTCAGCTTCTCCTCTTAAGTTTTATGCACAAGACTGTTTCAAATATGTATTTCACAGCTGAATTCAACTCTGCCAGTACAGTTTGGTGAATATATTCTTTACTGGCTGGTCGTTTTAAATGTGTCTACTATTGGTCACCACTTCTGTCATGAAACTTTGCAGGTTCAACTTTAGATTGGCACAATAAAGATCAATCAGAATCAGTCAGGGTTGGAAGAAACCCCAGGATCATCTAGTTCCAACCCCCCTTCCATAGGCAGGGACACCTCACACTAGATCAGGCTGTCTAGAGCCTCAACCTGCCTGGCCTTAAACATCTCCAGGCGTGTGGCTTCCACTGCCTCCCTGAGCATCCTGTTCCAGGTTCTCACCACCCTCATGGTGAAGAATTTCTTCCTAATGTCCAGTCTCACTCTACCCATTTCTAGCTTTGTTCCATACTTCTGGTATCTCCCACTGGGATTAGAATTTGTTACGTTTGGAGAGACTCACGCAAAAGGAGAATATCAAGAAGATGCAAGAAGATAAAGAGAATGAATAGCAATGAAATACTATGAAAAATTCATTTAGAGATAGCTAAGGAAGGAGTTGAGAAAAAAGCATCATGGAAAAGAGTGTCTGGAACTTGTAGAGATGCATCTGAGTGCCAAAAGAGATGACGGAGAAGCAGAATGAGAATGCCAGAGGGGAATAGGAGTGGCTTGAGGAATAGAAAAGGAAGTTTTGGCACACATGAGATAAGGCTACATGGGATGTGTAGGACTGGATGAGAGAAGGCTTGTAATATCCACAATATCCGAAAAGAGGAGGAAGAAAAATTGGTAGTTCCTGTTGCTGTACAGAGTTCAGCATCATTTCTGTCAGCAAGCTGGAAGGCATTTATAGGCTGAGCTTTCAACTAAAAATTCTCATTAAGTAGAGGCCCAGGAACCCTGTCTGAAAGACTGAAAGAAAACAGCTAACAAGGCAGCATTTTTCCCCCTGGTTTTCATATACGTACATCAATATGAACTGAACCTGGAAGTGTAGAGGAAATACTGACTTGGACCATCTTAGTTTTGTGAGTTTTTTTGAGGGGGAGTCTTGAACAGGAACTTGTCATGAACCATTTGTTTGAAGTGGTGTTAATCTGAAACGGCTTCAGTCATTGCTGGACACAGATTGGAACCTAACCAAATAACTCACATGTTTGACCCTCTACTTAAATGTGGCAAAGTCAATATCAGGTTTGGACAATACCTTTTTCTGCGTTCCTCAGTTCAGTCCCACTTCTCTTTTATCCTGCCCAGCATACTTCCAGCCTCCTGTTTTGAATCAGCTGGTGCTATAGATTGTGTAAGACTATCAGTGGGATGAGCTGGAGAAAATCGGTAGACTTTGGACTGTGTGAGTAGCATTTCTCACAGTTCTCTCCCCCCCCCTTCCTTTCTTTTGCTATGTCTGTATTTCTGCATCCATCCTCACAACAAATTTCATGAGGGGTGTGGAGGAACAACCTACCTGCTTGTCAGACACTAGGGAGAGTATTTCTCCATGTTCTGTTGCGCTGTTTAGCCAGCTCTCCTCTGTGCCGAACCGTCAGAGGAGCACTGCTGTGATAAGCCATTTGGAAACAATGCAACAGGGATTGCGTGGGATTGCATTTAGAAGGAACATCAGGTGTTTAAAATATTTTAAAGAAAATGCTGTGGCATTCAGATAGGAACTGCAGCAGGTCCTGCCAATTGCGGTGTTAGTAAATGTAAATGTTGTACAAGTAAGCTCCCTGATACTTATTTTATATATATATATGTATATATACATATATATATTTTATTCTGGAGAACATGATGTCAAATGCCTATTTTTAATTTTAAGAACATTCTTAAAGATTTGATTGCTCTTTGATCCTAATGTTGTGTTGAAGGTAGTTCAAAGTTATAAGGAGTTATGTATTGTATGTCTTAATGAAATGCTTGTCTGAAATGGTACTGGTAGCCTGCTGTGAAAAAATCAATTTGCCATCAGCAAACTGAATGTACTTGATGCTCAATTTAGTTCACCCAACTATTTCACGTTGCTTCCCTACAGTAAAACAAAAGAGTCCCGAGAATTAATTACAGTGTTAGCATCTGCTCGTGGCAGCTTTGCTGATATACAGTAGGGTAGGACAGTTAAGACAGGAGTGAGATGGATCACGGAGTTTTTCCACTACCATTTCTTAGGCAAATAGCTTTTAAAGGCCAGGCCTCTCTGTTGGTTCCTGTACATCCTTTTTTATTTTCCCCCAGCTGTGTATAAAACCAGCAAATAATGATCACTTCCAAAAGGCTTCTGTTAGGTCACTTTCTCATGATTCATATTCCTATAAATCTTGCTGGGTGCACAGCAGAGTATTGTTTATCTGAATACCGGTAATAACATTTCTTCTTTTAAAGTAAATTCCAAACTTTTAGGGGGATTGGTAGATGAATGAGAAGTCTGCTAAGATTGCAGGTTCCTGAGATTCCTGATGTTGAATCTTGTATTAGTGTAATTCCAACCTGCTGTGTCAAGTACACTGTGGAGCAACCTTGAATGCCGGACAAATACACTTTTGTGTTGTGCAAAATCTCCTTTGACAGTTTTGTCTTTATTAACACTGAGAAACATTTGTGTGCTAACGTATCAATATAAGCTGAAGTTTTATTTGGCCTAAACATAGACTGAGCTGCAGCCCAAGCTCACAAAATACTGGTGATTTTAGTAATGTTGTATCATCATAAGGCATATTCAGGTAAATTAATCTCACTCACTTGTGTTAGAAGAAAGATCAGGTCCTGTATTTTTGCCTAGCATGTTTCTTTTTGCTGAAACCTCACAGGGTATAAATTACCTTTCTTGGAATGCCTGAGAAAATGTGATCTCTCAACCCAAAAGATTTCTATTGTTTGTAAGTTCTCTATAATTTCTGTCACGTTGGATTTGAAAAAGTGTTCATCTATGTCACTGTATTTTGGAGACGGTCATCTTAGGTTTCTGTGGGATAGTGCCTGAAATCTGGACTTAGCATGACCATTGTTCATGCATGTCACTGTATTTTGGAGAGGCTCATCTTAGATTTCTGTGGGATAGTGCCTGACATTTGGATTTAGCATGACCATTTGTGATGGCAAGTAATGATATAAACAGGTTAGTCCCATTTGTGGTGGAGAACAATTGTAGTTTGTGTAATTATAATACAGAACTTCAATTTGGTGAAGTAGGAACAGGTTCATTGTCCTCAGTAATTTTGAAGAGGAAAATTATGACCAGAACTGGTGGGAATTCTAAATGCTTTTAATATTTATTGTTTCATAATTTCTGACAAGATGGAAGCATAAATGGGAAAATTGTGTTTGTATGTCTGAATGTGTCATATATCCTCAAAGCTTTCAGAAAAATTGCCTGTGGCCCATTAGTTGCTCATGGATTTTGAATGATAAGTCATTACCCAAAGAAATACAACCCAGTCTTCCATTAGATTAAGCTTTTTCTTCTAAAGATATTTGAATATTCTATATGATATAATTTGTTAATTTTATTCTTTCCTATATATAGACAACATTATCATTTAAAGCTTCAGCTTTTATGTTGGATACAGTTCTTAATTCTATGTCCATTAGGTTCCCATATAACAAATGCTTTTAACTTCTTAACTCATAAAAAAATTTCTGAAGCAGTGCCTGTCACTGGTCAGGTGCAGTGAAAATTAATACTGAAGTGAAAAGAAAAATACTCGAATTATACTTTTCATAAATTAATACTTTTACAGAACTGTAGTAGCATAGTGTGACATTTCATATGCCCACCTGCATATCTTGCTTCTTCTATCAACTAATGCTTTATCTAAGAGTTGAAAGAGTGAGACTTTGCTCCCAGTTGGCCTCACAACTGAAAAACATTTCAGTATTGTGCAGATATGCTTCATCAGACATCACATCACATGAGTCTTAAACTATAGTCATGTAAAATAGTTCTTGAAAGAATCTGTGCTTTGCTGCTCTTCCAGAGCAAGCACATCCTCTAGGTAATAACCATTGTGGTAAATACTTTAAAGTGATTCCTGAGTATGTCTAGAAAAACTCTTGAAAATAAAAGGTGGTCTCAGTGAAATGAGAACACAACAGAACTGTCAATAACTCTTGAAAATATAAGCCTATCTGGATCTTGGAACTGGGCTGTGCACCCCTATTCTTTCCTGTTTGTCTAAAAACTGGATTAATTATGTGCCTCATCCCCAAGTCTGAGAGAGAGTAGAATCTGCTGAT
This sequence comes from Tricholaema leucomelas, assembly GCA_013400475.1. Taxonomy (NCBI): domain Eukaryota; kingdom Metazoa; phylum Chordata; class Aves; order Piciformes; family Lybiidae; genus Tricholaema lacrymosa; species Tricholaema leucomelas. The sequence goes on along the minus strand of WAAF01018538.1, from coordinate 1,109,264 downwards.
TATATAGGGAAGTATTAATGAAATGAACAGCTGATTGATGACATTCTGCTTTGCTCCCACTAGTTTGAACATACTTAATTGGCAAATGTTGTAAATATGCAGTTCACAATGGAACAGTCATTTTTGTCACTTAAGCTTCTTAAACACTTAACATACATGGATTCTTACGTGCTAGCCAAAATACTTGCTCTGTTGCACAGGGCAAATGCTGTTGTCTTTCCAAAACCAGATTTTCTTATATTATTGTTTTATTGAAATGGATTAATACAATGAAATGTTTTATCTATTACCTTTCTTTTCATCGTATAAGTAGCTTTCATTGTGTACATATAGGAGGTATGTTGAACTTGAAAAAAGAATCTTTGTACTTTGTTAATTCTTTTTAAAACATGTTTATTGCTTTGTATCTGCTTTAAAAAGCCATCCTGGTTGGGACGAAGAAAGGCCTTATTTCTTTATAAAATTAAGATGGTTATTTATTAAACTTGTTGGTGATGGTGTTTATGATCCCTTTAGGTGTGAATAGATACTCAGATAAATTGCAAACAAGTGGGTTTTATGATTCTTGAATATAATTCAAAGCAAGATATGTGTTGTATATGCTGTTTGGCAGCATTGAAGGGAGGGCAAAAATATCTTGATTTTAACTTGTCAGATTACTTGTGTTTTTAGCAGGTAGGTGTAGAAAGGCTACATTTAGATTGTCTTTTAAATGATTTATTTTTTCATCTACTCTTGGCCAAGACAGAAGCTTAGAGGGGAAGCAGGAAATTATATTAGAACAAGTCTTTATTAAGCCATCACAACAGGTGTATCCAGTTTACTGGAGGCTATTTCATTGCCTCATTATTTATGTAAGAAGTCACTTTTTTTCCCCTATGCGTATCTTATTTCATTTGGATTAGTTTTTTTAACTATGGAAACAAATTCATATTCTTTATAGAACAGTCTGGAACATTTCTGAAATTGTGTTGTTACTTGAAAAACTTCAGACCGAAGAAGTTTGGAACAGGTGCTTAATGGTAGGCAATCTTTAAGAAGAGATAAAGAAAGTTGTATTGGAGGAGCAAAGTAAAGTAACTGTAAGTATTAACTTTGACACTTGACATTTTCTAGTCAGTAATATAATTCACACTCTCCTGTTTGTGTTCTTAAATGTTGATAGATTTCTGAGGTTTATGACTGTCCAAATTGCATGTTGATGGCAATATAAAAATGAGTGGTGTTTAATTTACTACCACTGAATTTTCATTTCCAAGAAAGGTCTAAGTAAAATGCATGAATGTGATATATTCAGGAAGATCCTAGGAATGGTTTTCTGTACCGTTTCCCCTCTTTGTAGTCTTTGACAGCCAATCTTTGAAATTATAGTTGACATTTTGAATTCTTTTTATATAGAGTAGTTAGCATAGCCTGTGTTTGTGTGCACACAACCGTGCGTGTTCCTGTGAACTTTTATATTTAATGTAGAAGAAAAATGGGTACCTTTCCAGATCATGATAACAAAGTGTGGAATTAAGGAATACATACATTTAACTATGGCAGAAAACCAAGCACAAAAGAACGACGATAAAATACAGCAGGGAGAATAACTTCTAGGGAGAAAGGTATGTTAGGTTGCTTAGCTTTTTCCTCTTCTTAATGTAATTACCTTGTGTTAAAATCAGCTTCTCTATTATCTAAGGATCTTTTGTAGCTAATTTATAATTGTTTTAAAATTATTGCTACCTTCAATTTGTTTTCACAGACAGTAATGTCTGTAATTACCTGCAATTTTGTAATTTATTTTAAGGATATGAAATAGCTGTTTGCCTGTGTAATCTATGCACTAGTATGTAACTTCAAGCAGCACAGAAACCTTTTAGGCAGGTAATATAATAACAAACTTTATATAACTTTGAAAATTCATTATCTTTGTGTGTAAGTATCGAGTCACAACTGTTTTAATCAGCATCAGAGAGACGTAAGGCTAGCTTTACAGGTTAAGCTACCTTTATACATGTTTATAGTTTTCAATTTTGAAGCTTGGATGCTGAGAATACCAAGTATTAGCACACAGAATCCCAAGAGATTTTCTGCAATCATGTCTAAAGCAATTTGTCTTTTATATTTAGTGGGTAAGTTGAATTGGAAAAATGCTGAACTGGATGCCGTAACTTGTAAATGGATTCCTATCTTGGCAGTAAAATCAGTAAATGCTTGATCTTAGAGGAAGGAATATCGATGATTTCTGAATAGAAATTCTAACATGTCTTTGTATAGTGGCCTCCAGTTTTCATCTGAGGTTAGGGCATTTTTTCTGAAGATTAAGTTGCTCCTGTATTGGCCACTAAAGAAAGAAAAGGTAGAATAAAGATGCCACCTTGTGGGTGAAATAAATGATGCAGTAGACTATTCAAAACAACTTGCTTACCGGATTGTATGCCTTTGTGAGTGGTTGCTAGAATTCGAGCTTGTGTTTTCTTAGACCTTTTCAATTATTTTTGGATTTTATATCCAGTAATTCTGTATGAATTATCTACATAAATGCAGTTGGACCACGTATACTGTTTGTGTAGCTTCCTCAGACTGAGAGTGATCTATGAAGTACTTTATCTGAAAGACTCCAGATAAACAATCAACATTAGGAAAGTGCAAGAGGGCAGGTGAATAACTGTTCGATACGGCTTTTTGTATATGGCTATGCACGTGTTTTAAGCGTGCTGAGCTCTGCCTTGTAACCCCTCCACCTGTTATTGCTATGGTATTTGTTTAAATAATGTAGTGCCAGAAATGAACATCCTATTTACTGGCTGCACTGCTGCAGCTGTATATTCCCATCATCCTGTGGAAGTGCCTTTGTTTTGAAAGGTTTATTTTTCCTATGGCAACTGAGTATTCTGATCTTAATGCTTTGCACCCTACTCAGCAATATACAGTATACATAAAATAGCAGTATACAAAAGATGCTCTGAAAGCCATTCAAACTTTTAAAAACTTATTATGTCTAGCAGAGACAGATTTAAGATTACTGAAGTTTCTGGTTGAAGTACTTTAAGCAGAAATCCATACTCCATTAGGTTTTGTAACATTATGTGACCTTAATTTTCCAGGTATTTTGCCCTTCAAATTGAAGATAGTATTTTAATACTATTTAAGTCTCCTGAAGAGCCTTGTAATATGATAGGCTTAAGTTGTGAAACATTTGAACAAAATGAAAGATAAAAAAGTAATTTAGGATTTTGTCTTTTTTTCATGTGTAGCAACATAAAGATACGCATCAAATAATACATTGAAATAAGTGATAAAAGGGTTTTTTTGAGTGCATTTATCAGTGAAATTATGTGTACATGCAGTCAGCCATATTTATTGCATGAAAGTCTTTCTTTGGATCTGATTGGAAATGGCTTTGCCTAAAATAGTGCTTTGAAGTTAAGGATTTGTCTCCTACGTTATGGTGTACTTTAAATAAAATTCTACCTGTGCAACAACTGTAGGCTCCCATCTCAGAAGATGAAATTGTATCACAGAGCTGTGCTGATTTGTTGGGGAACAAGCTGAAGAGTTGTTTTTTTAAAATCTTGCAGTAAAAGATAGGGCACAAACATATATTTTCTTATTAATGAAGGTGATACAATCTTTCAGGAATCTTGAATAGGAGGAAATGAAAATTATCAGCAGCCAATGCTGTGCACATCTTCAGAATGCATTGGAACTGGACCTGATAAAGAGCACTGATAGTTTCTGATGTCTTACTCCCATTAAGTCAGTCCTCACTGTGCAGTGACACAGAGAACACATCACTTTCCAAAAAAGCTCAAAGAAAGCGGGAACAGTATGTAACTGAAATGTAATGGCACTCATGCTGCATGTGCAAATATGTACTTAGCATAGGCTGCCTTACTTGAAGATTCTCATTATTTTGCTGCTAGAAACAAAATATTATTTAAAGGAATGTTCTTTTTTTGCAGGCTTGTACGCTGCTAAGTAACAAATGCTGCAAACGTTGCGATGTCAAACAGAATCGCCTGAGATGTGTCTGTTAATACTGAGACCTTATCCAGTCACAGCTTCAGGTTGGGTACTGAGCACGGGAAGGAGCATAAACCACAACTCAGCAGGCAACAATTAATTACATTTTGCTTGTCTGAACTGTTGTTTTTCTTGTTCTTGGCTGCCAAACACTGATTTCCCAAGGTATTTCCTTAGTTGTTTCCCAGTCCCTTGGGCTTAGCCGTACATTTGGTATACTGGTATACTTCTCTGATAGTTTGAAGGGCACTGGTTGGTAGCGGCTACTAAATTTGGCCTCACAGGCTGGTCCAGTTTTGATGGAATCAGAATAAATTACTTTTGGTGGCAAGACTTCCAGTTCTGATTTTTAAGCTTCACAGGCTGCCTTGGCACTTGATGAGTGTGAACATTCACCCTGTATTGCTGCCAAACTTGGAGTAAGGCAACTGTGAGCACAGAAAGGAAGCCAGAAATCTTGAGTCAGAGCTGTGAAAGATTAAGACCCTTTTGTCTGTGCTTGTGGACTCATTTTGCCAAGAACTACCAATTTGACCTTTGGCTAGTTAAATTTTGCTAATAAGTAACTGCAAGTGATCTAAAAAAAAAGATTCTTCCAAGTTAACATTTGCATGTTTGCTGATTTTTGTTGTTTTGTTTTAGCTAGAAAGCTGCAAGGTTTTGTGTCTACTTTACTAACTCAGAGCAATTAACCAAATGCTCTGAAATGCACAGAGCAAGGGTTTAGGAAGATTATGGAAAGGAAATTGCAATGAAAATATGAAAAGGTTAACAACATAAACAAATTTTCAGTGTTGGTGTAATTAAGGAAAGATCTTAGTCAGATTTCTAGAAGTACTGAGCTCATACTATAACACATCACCTTGCTTTATATCTTAGAAGTTTCCTGAGCCAGAAGTTTTGTTATCCCCTTAATCTTTACTGAGACAAGCTTCTGTCTGTGGAAGGATGTGAATGTGCTTTTACATCTTATTTTACTAAGAATTAGATAAAGTTGTGGCCACTCTTTCTGCCATTTGGAGAATCATAGAATCAGTCAGGGTTGGAAATGATCACAAGGACGGATCATCTAGTTCCACCTCCCCTGCCATGGGCAGGGACACCTCACACTAGATCAGGCTATCTAGAGCCTCATCCACCTTGGCCTTAAGCACTTCCAGGAATGGTGCTTCTACCACTTCCCTGGGCAACCCATTCCAGCCGAAACTCCCTCAGTATATCCTCATAGGAGATGTGTTCTAGCCCTCTGATCATCCTCGTGGCCTTTCTCTGGATGCATTTCAGCATATCCATATCCCTCTTGTAACAGGGGGTCCAGAACTTCACAGTATTATGCCAGTAGCAGTTGTGCCACCGTTAGACTTGTGATCTCTGGTTATCTTGCATGGTAAGCACTGTAGGGCATGCTTAAGTGAAATCAAACTTTCTTGCTCTTCACATTGCAGTGGCAGATAATAATAATTATTCTGGTAAAATAGAAGGCAAGAATGTTTCTGCCTGGCATTTTATAAGTGAGCAACAAAACTCAGTTTTAACTTTGATAAAATGACACGGTCTTGTCCTTTTAATTGAAAGAAAGGATCCTTTGCCAGTGAAAATTAAATCCACCACAATTTGTAGTCGCTTTTCAAACACATCAACCAGACAGTGAAATTGTGTAATCTGATAATAGTGTGCCTGAGGCTTACTGCAATTTTTTGGGCAGTGCTATTAGCAGATGATGTGCTCTGTTGATTTTAATCACTTAGGGTTTGATTCTGATCCCACTGACCTGAGTGTAAATGCAGAGTAATTTCACTGACTGCACTGAAATTACAATAAACTTTTCAAGGTAGATGAAATCTGCATTTATTTCTTTGCAGTTATGGTTCCATTATAGGATATTCAGAAGTCACCAAAGAAAAGTGTGGAGGACTTCTCCCATGTCTTTGTGACAGCTTTCTTATTCAAACAGCATTTGTGCTGACCAGTGGTTAAAATTGTCGTGCATCTGTCTGTGTGTTCGTACTGATGACTCAAGGTCGCTGTGCTAAATGCACGCACTAATTGATTTTTCATTGTTTTACAGCCAGACTTACTTTCAGATTCCTGCAGCCTGTGGCTAGAATTTCTCTTTATTCATGAGCTTCCACATTGACTTCATAGTCAGTTTGAAACTGATATGAATATATTTGAGTGTCTGTGGATGGATGGGGTAATTGGACAAGTTCTAGAATACTTTTTGGTAAGTGTCCATAAATAAAACCTACTGAAATGTGGGATCTAATCCTGCAGTCATTTGTTTCCACTCTGATACAGCCCATGGGAGATCTGTCTTCAAAGCAGGGAGTAAGGCACTTGTAAAGAACAGAAATATAGCTTGTTCACAGCAGATTTTATAGCACAGATGTCTTCAGTGGCACAGACGTGAATGTTTCCTATTTAGTGAAGACTTTCTTAACACTGGAAGCTTGTTTTTCAGAAACCAACCTCTTCACAGCAGACTCATCAGTAGTTTGTTGTTTTTTCTTTTTTTTAATTTGATGCTGATCCTAATGTGCTTTTTTCCTTCTTTATTTTACTACTCAATGAGCATTAATGGGAATCCTGTGCCTGTTCATTTCTTGGGGTTCTCAAAATCTCCCTTTGGAGTGTTTTATTTGGACTAAAAGATGCTAATCAATGAAGGCCAGAGATACCTGTTATAATATCTACAGCTAATGTGCAGTGCACAGCAGTCTGCTGCTCAGGCTCCACAGAGTGACAACACCCATACAGAAAGTGCTTTGGGTATTTTCAGCATTTGTAGCCCAGCAGCCATCTGGGCAGATGGCACTGGAAACCCTATCTGGACTGAGAGATGTGAGATAACTTTTGAACTACTTTTTCCACTCTCCCAACCCCCTGCCCCGGCACAAGTGGGGCAGTTGAGGACATGTGTGAAAGCAGAACTCCAAGAGAAGTATTTCTACCTATCATTTGAACTTATTTCTTTGTTCTAGTTATCTTTTTTTTTTTTTCTTTTTCTTTTTCTTTTTTTTTTTCCTGGTAAGTTTCAGGGAATCAAAGATTGTAATAGTTTGATCATATTACAGTTAAACATTTCTTAGATGGCAGGAATAAGAGTGCTAATATGTCAAAGGCTTAAATATGAAAATAGAGCATTAATCACATTTTATGTAAATTACAGAATGTAGGCTATCGAGTGAGATGAGAAGCTCCCTCTTATTATAGAAGTACATCAGAAAAGAATGTTCTCTTAAGTAGTTTTTGCCTACATACAAGGATTTTGTGCTATTGTTTTCTAATAAGCCATCTGTCATTCAAACATAAAAGTCCTAGATCTGTGAAGTGAGGCGATAGAGAGGAACCAAAGGGCTTAAGGAAGTTCAAATGACATCTGAGTTTATCTGAAGTGCATCAGAAGTGTTGGAGCAGAGGAAATTTGCAGAATGCCTACTGAAAATTTGATCCTCATTTTCTGCAGAAGCATGGATTGTACACTTTTGGTTTAAGCCAGTGTTTTCCATTTTGTTCAACTTTAGGTCCTTCTTTTAGCTTATTTATCTCTCTTGCTCTACTATAGTGCCATCATCTTTGTAGTCCCTATAGACCGAAGCCCCAGACTGCCTGAAATGAAGTATGTTACCTTTTAAAGCTGAGCAGGGCAGCAGCTACTTTGGGTTGGTGTAGGCCTGCAGTGAAGGATCACCACAGGCATAGTCCTTATCTTGCAGCAGGTGAACCAGTATCAGTAGTTAAAAGTAGTTTCAGTGCCTCACTTACACTAACCACCTGGAATGCAAGAACAGCTCTTTCATAAAGTGGGACATCTTCAACTAGATAGCTTTCCAAGAGTTAAAGGTAGTTAATAGCTTCCTAGTTAATCCCCTAACACTTTAAGGTATTGCTTCCTCTCAGTCCTCTGCTGTGGAGGAGCTCAGTTCCATCCGTCTTACCTAAAAGTTTTTAGATAAATGTGCCTTCTTCAGTGCATTTAAACTCCCTCTGAGCCTTTTTGCACAGGTTGTTTTTTGAGAAATCATGTAAAAATCAGTAGTTCTCCAGGGGAGTTACAAGAGTACCCTGAAATCCTTGCTTTCATTATCACTCTCTTGGCAGTACTGCTGAAGTATGTCCTCACATGATGCCAGTTAGAAGCAAAAGTTCATTTTTATTTGATGCTCCAGATCAACAACTTCCTAGTTTTAACAAAGTGCTTTGAAACCCTCTAAAAATGAGTTATATACCATTTGCTATGAAGGAAAAATCTATTTCAGTTTCGTTCTATCTGGTGGAAAAAAATATCGTGACTTTGCCCCCCTCACCCCTTCCCATCTCTGAATGCAACCAGCATTCTGTAGATAGATGAGCTAAAATACAATTTCTGGCTACATTTTGTCTTTGCAGATCTGATGTCCAAACCAGTGTGCTATGTTATGCTAACCTACTTCCTTGTCAGTGTGGCAGACAGCTGTAGTTAGAATATAAGGCTTTTTTGTTCCACCAGCCCTCTCTTCTCTCAGGTTTTACTCAATTTCTTCAAGCAGTGGACACATTTCTGCCAGTCCCCATGATTTTTCGTAAATTTGAACAGAGCCCATATAAGACTGAACAGATGCCTGAAAGCAGTGAAGGGATGACCACAAAATGTATCAGGTGCTCAGCCTTGTTTGAACCAAGCCATGTTGTATTTTTTGCAACAAAGTTCAAATATCTTTTGGAGGTGCCTTAGAAGCACCCAGGCAAGCAGCTAGTGACAGGAAGGTTAATAAGTAGCCTCACCTTTTGAAGGATCCAGCTTGTATAGAGGAAGCAGTCAAACTGGAATTGGACCTGTCTTTTTCTGCTCTGTATTTCTGGGGTGTATTTTCAAGAGTAGCTAGTTTTTCCTATTCTGCAGTGCTTATTTCTCTGAAGTAAAGCAAGGATGATATATCCAAATGAATCCACTAAAGTATTATACAATAGAGTGAAATCTCTTCCACTGAGAATGTTTTTGAACTCTTGCACCTAAAGATAACTTGGTGTTACTTTCAATGGTCACAGAAAGCTGTTTTCCAAGGAACTGATGAAAACGTGAGGTAGTGGTTACATCAAGTAGGTCTGACAGGAGCTACACAGCAGAGGCATTTCACTGTTTGCAGTTGAACAAATTAACTTAGTGAACTTAAAAAAAGCTATTTTTTTTAAAAGAGACATTTAGCATTATTGTTTTACCTCAAGGTAATATAACAAATGGGATCAGTTGCAGCATGTTTTGAAATGGTGTAGTAGTTTTAGTGATATTATGCTTTAATTCTTAATATTGAATCAATTATTGCAGAAGGCAGATCTGTCTTCTTACAGCTTCATAAACTGATGGAGAAACACATCCTGTCAAGGGCTTATTAGTCTTGCAAGCAGCCTAATGTGTTAGATTATGTTTATGGGCTTTGAAGTTGTAAATTAGCCTAAGGATTTAGGTCTGGGTAACTGTGTAGAGAAAACAATAAAGTTAAAGTAAGTTAAACTCTACTAATTCCATGTCAGCCACAGTCAGGTGATACCCGATTAGTTAATCCATTTCATGGTCAGTGCATAGATGCTCAGCATTTTCTGAATTTGGATTATTTATTGACTCAGCTCCTGAGGAATTGACCTCTGGGGTTACATGCTTTACAGCTCTGTTGAATAGTTTAAAGTGCTGCTAGCTTGATAACAACACTGGGAATTCACACCTTCAGTTGCAGGTGATGACATTGGCATGTTCATCATGTTTTGAGAAATCAAACTGCTGTTTTAAGAGTCAGGTTTTACAATTTTCTGGTTTTCTTACCACCCACTTGTAGCCCTGGTGTCTTTCAAATATGGTGCTCTTCAGCTACATAATAGTGTGTAAATGGTAATACTATGTTAATGATAGTAGGTGGAAAAAATTCAGACAGAAGTTGGCTTTGAAGCTGATTGCCTTTAATTTCTCTGAGGTTTGTTCTTATTGACGTACAGAATCTCTTTCCCTATCATTGCTGCAGCAGTTAACATGTCGATAGAGGTGTATTTATCTTGTATCACAATCCTTTCCTTAATATTGTAGGCTTTTAAAATTGTTCAGTTGAAAACTTTAAAAGCTTTTGTTGGAGGAGTTTATATTATATGTATATAACTGAAAAGAAAATTGAAAGAAGCGCTGAAACAAATTTCAGAATAAAATCCATCACTTAGGATATTAACATAAATGGGTCTCCTTTCAAGCAGCATTTCTACATACATATTTCTTTATGTTCATGTACGTGGATATAAAGTAACTCTCATCCCAAATAAGTAATATCTGAATATACATCCAATTATTTTTGTGAATTATATGGGAAAGGTGCTTGGCAGGTGGAGACACAAAACATCTTTGAAATATTTGATTGCAAAATTTACTTTAAACTAATGAATAATAAATATATTATGCTAAAACTTTCCTGAAGCTGCAATTGTTTTTTAATGATTATCTGTTTCTTTATCAAATCTCTCTCTTTCTTTTTTTTTTTTTTTTTGTGGAAGGAAACTATAACAGGGCAACTTTGGGGGTGGTAAAACACAGTTCCACTGTGTTTTAATAAATGGACCAGCAAAACTTTAACAGCAAAAAAGGTAGGCATTATGTAGATGGGTGATTTTCTGTAAGATATCTGTAAGATATTCTTAGTTTACTTATGAACTGATTGTTCTTTTCTTTCCAATGTCTGAGAATCAAGATGTCATATTAGATCCAGAATTTATCTTTTCCTGTGTGTAGATACTTGTTCTCATTTCTCAGATATTATTTTGCATCCTACTCATGATTCCTGTAGCCGAAACTAGAGGCAGTATAGGTTTTTGAAATACTCGTACTCTGTTGTCTGATCACTTAATTTTAGGTTGAAAAGGTGCTTTTATATTAGATTCTAAACTTAGAATACATCAAAGAATATGTGCAGTTGAAAGGTGCTTTTGGTTTTGTTTTGTTTTTAATACTTCAACCTTAAATTTTTGGTAAGATACAAATTAGGAACAGAAATCATCACATTCATAAGTCAGTATGAACACAGCCATACAAACCTATGTTTAAAGTTTTGTGGCTACATGATGAATGATGAAACTCTGAACTTAGCAGGTGAAAATTCAGATATTGTTTTCCTCTTGATATTCTAAACTTGTCAAACTGTCAGTAAGAAATGATTTAAAATTTTGGTTTAACGGGTTAGAAGAATGTTTGTAAAATGTGTTTGCCAACAACAACTACAGGCAGAAGTTCTGCTATGAAGCTACTTGAAAAGGAAGTGAACATCTTAAAGAGAGTGAATCATAGAATCATAGAAATCATAGAATCATAGAATGGTTTAGGTTGGAAGGGACCTCAAGGATCATCCAGCTCCAACCCCCTGCCACAGGCAGGGACACCTCCCACTAGAGCAGCTCGCCCAAGGCCTCATCCAGCCTGACCTTAAACACCTCCAGGGAGGAAGCATCCACCACCTCCCTGGGCAACCCATTCCAGTGCCCTACCACCCTCACCGTAAAGAACTTCCTCCTAACATCCAGTCTAAATTTCCCCCCTTCCAGCTTATACCCATTCCCCCTCGTCCTAACATTACTAGACCGTGTAAATAGTCCCTCCCCAGCTTTCCTGTAGGCTCCCTTCAAATACTGGAAGGCCACTATAAGGTCTCCTCGAAGCCTTCTCCTCTCCAGGCTGAAGAGCCCCAACTCTCTCAGCCTGTCCTCATAGCAGAGGTGCTCCAGCCCTCTGATCATCTTCGTGGCTCTCCTTTGGACCCGCTCCAGCAGTTCCATGTCCTTCTTGTATTGGGGGCTCCAGAACTGCACACAGTACTCCAGGTGGGGTCTGACGAGAGCAGAGTAAAGGGGGAGAATCACCTCCCTTGCCCTGCTGGCCACACTTCTCTTGATGCAGCCCAGCACTTGGTTGGCTGTCTGGGCTGCATGTGCATATAGTGCACTTAGACACTAAAGGTAAGATTGAACCAATATGAACTTCTTCCTTTATTACAGGATTGTAGTGAGGAATGAGATTTGAAAGCTTGAAATACTTATACTACTACCTGGGGTGAAATGGGAAGGATGCTTTTGGTTAGGCTTCCAGTAGTTCAGAGTAAAATTTACTGGAGCTGCTCAAAGAAATCACTCAGTCAAGAGAGTTTTAAACACTTCTGTCAGAATATCTTCACTGCAACTGATAACATTTTATTTCTTACTTTCTCTTGGCACATACTGTTCACAGAGATCTAAAACTGGAAAACATTTTAGTTAAAAGCAGTGACATCAATGAAGCAAATGAAATGAAATTAAACATGAAGTCAAGATGACAACTGTAGCTGTTATGCTCCAAGAACTGATTTTAATATCCAGGTATTACCAGAAAACCTGACTTTGATACCTATTAGCAGCCTTTGAAATGAGCTACTAAATGGTGTTATTAAGGGAAAAAATAGTTTTGGAAGTTAAGTGGCATGGCTGAAAAAGTAATTCTTATTTTTAAAATGTTAAGTATATTTATAGATCAATTAAAAAGAAATGAAATCTTTAGAGTAAATACACCTAGATCTACAGGAACATAGACCCAGGCTATTAGTTACAGGAAGCCAGTAGATACTGTAATTAACTTTTAGACTGGGAATATTGTCAGTTTAATGTAAACCTGTTAGTAATTTAGGGGGAAAAAAAGCCTATTGAGACTGTTCCTTGATTAAAATACAAATGCATTAAAGGAATCTTTTGATATTTATAAATATATTCTACCTAAACAAAATGTGCTATATGCTTACATTTTCTTTGTGAAAGTTCTCTTTGATGCTTAATACATTAAATGCTAATTATCCATTGCTGATTTGTTGTTTTAGTAGTAGTTACTGTGAAAATGTAAGCACCTTCTAAAATAACCTTGTAGAACTGAATTGCTGTATCATGAAAGCATTATCTGGGGTAGAAAACTCCATGCTGAGAAGCATTTCAGACAATGAGGAGTATGTACAACTCAGTAAATTATGGTGGTAGAACTCCACAGCACAGAAATCTGTTGCTAAAGGGCAGAATTATATTCTAAAAACTTTTGTCTTTGAAAATTTCCATCCACATAATGTGTCCTACCCCAGTGTATGACACTGATTGTTTAATGTTGAAATGGAAGTTGTTGAAAAAATTGCAAAAGGAGGTAAATATGACATAGCCTGCCCAAAGGCCAGGCTTTTCAGTTTTGGGGTTGTTTTTTGCCTATTTAGGCAATGAATGCTTTGCATTCCATAACAGAAAGAGTTGTACATGCTAGAACATACTTCATTTCATCACTCAATATAGCATTCTGGGAAGTTCTTTTGTTCCATCGTATACTTCCAGCAACATATTTTGCAGCTTGCCTATAACAAACTGAATCAAAAAAGAGATCATTTTTAGGGAAGGTAATTAGTCCTGACATTGTGATTGATGAAATACTAGTAGTATTAAATACCTAAGTAAGTGGGATGAAATTGCTTTCTGATTTACTAATTATGCCAGAAACAGAAAGTCTCAGCGCTGGAAGGGACCTTGAGTAATTTGATTTATTTCTCTGTCCAAAGAAAAGAAGCAGCTATACTTAAGTCCTTTCTGATAAATACTTGTCTAAAGTGTACTTAAAGACCTCCAGTAATCGAGACTCTCTAATCTTCCCCAGCACTCTATTCTGATGCTTCATTATCTGCCTAGAAATTTTTCCCTCTGTCTGCCCTGAACCTTCAGTTTGACAATCAGCTTAAACTTATACCTACAGGCCATGATCTAATCACTTTTTTCATTATAAATTTTCAGTTAACTCACCTGCAGCCACATAATTGCTTGAGCTGACCTAAGGAAGGTGATGGGAGGCTCTATGTGGGGCTAAGTAAAAGGATGGAACTGTGTTTTATGCTTTGAGATTGGAAAAAAAAGACGTTATCTGTTCTGGATATGAACAGATAGCCACTTTCCTATTTCCAGCCATCTAATGGCACACTAGTGTCTTACTCTCTTGTTCTGTAGTCTAAAAAGGATTTTTTTTTCAGTCTTGTCCCACATGTCTGATCTTTGTGATTGTGTTGCAGTGTAGTAGCCATTTATATTGAAATGTGACTATCCAAAACTGAGCACAACACCTAGCTGAAGCCTCACTAGTGCTGTGGTGAGGAGAAGGATTGTTTTATATGTACTGCAGACCTTAAGCTTGTGTATAAAACACTCTTAAAGAGCATCTTTTTCTGATTTATTTAAGGACTGTGAAGTCCATGTAAAAGATCTCAAGATAAGGGTAGGGAGTCAGGCCATTGGCCTGGCTTTCACCTGTCATGTTTGAATAGGCTTCCTAACCTAGACAAGGGGAGGACTATTGGTCTTGGTCTCCTCAGCAGGTGTGCACGAAGGGCTTTTGTACCGACATGGCAGTTTTATCCTAATCTTGCCTCGCAGATTTTTTCTGTAAACTTATGTCCAGTTTGTGATTCACAACATTCCTTGAGCTGCCTGAGCAGCTCTCTTCCGCATGTTTGCTTTCTAAGCTTTCAATATACCTGCAGTCATTCTTGGCTTGATGCTGTCTTCAGGCCTAAGAAGTGTGTTCTCTCTTAGATTGTCCATGATGAAATATCATTAAGCCTAGGCTAGGCATCTACAAAACATTTCTTGATGCAGCCTTCCTCTTTGACACTAAGCAAGTTACAACTACTTTCTGTGAGCTTTTCTTATAAGCATACATGCATTGCTTCTGTGATATTTTTATGTAGGTGTTATGAAAAAAAATTACATGAAGGGATATCAAAAGCCTTACTTAACTAGACGTATGTGATACTTAATTCTTCCTCCTCTAACCTTGAAGCCTGTCAGCCTGTGCTGCGTGGAGATTTGCTCCTGACGGGTGCATAATGGCTGTTACTTACCTTTTTGTTTTCTTCTAGGTGCTTATTATTTCTAATTTTTTTTTTCCTGGCAATTAAAATTAATGGGACACATCTGCAGCTCTTTGATGCCAGCTTTTCCACCCTCTTACAAATAGATACCAAGATTTATTTTCCTTTCAGTTTTCAAGTATTTTTACCTGCCTTCTGTTAATAGTTCTTGAACTAATAGCTCTGAAAAGTCCTGTCAGTTTTAAAAGTACTCTAGAATGAATTTTATTGGTTACAGCTAATTTTAAAACACCCCAAGTATTTGCTAATGTCTGGAAAAAATAAAAAAGGAGGCCTTGCTCCTTTGTCAATGATATTGATTGTGCTATCCACTACTTGCAGTTGACATTTTGGTTAAGATTGATGTAAGAACATATTAAATACGTTTGCCTTCTGACCATCATCTATCAACTGCATTCTTGGCTGAGTGCTGTACCAGCCTCTTTACTTGTTATCTTCCTACTCCTCATACACTTACAGTTCATTTAATTTTCAGTTATGTTCCTTACTAGTTGCTCCTCACATTCTGTTTCTTATTTTGCCCTTTTAAGCGCATGTTTTCCTTTTGTTCTTATTTCCATATTTTGTATGTTTCTTTCTTGTGTGCAAAACATGTGGAAAATCATTATTTAGCCAGACTGGTTTATTAATTAAAAAAAAAAAAAAAAAAAGTAATAGCAATTTCCCAGTTCAGTCATCTTAATTTGTGTAAGATATGTATAGAAGGATGTAACTCTAGAAGTTTCTAAGTTTTTCCAGGATGGTAATAGTATAAATCACTGCTGGTTTAAAATGTCCTTAAAAGAGGACATGAAAAATTACATGATGCCATAGTTTCTGACTCATTTGGTAATATTAATGGTAAGAATCTACTTTAAAGTCAAGTCTTCTTTTACCAGATGTTGTATTATCAACCAAAAAGATAACCATTTTAAGTTCCTTGACATAGTAATTTGATATCTGAATCTTGGTACCTACCTAATGAAATCCCTGTGATGAAGGTTAAGCAACCCTCTTTATTTGGTGGGACACCACCAGATAAAACAGCCTCTGTCAATCTCATCTAATTTTGCATAAAGTTTATTATCTTTTGTTCCTTACTAGGGCTGAGTATGTCATCTCCATTGGTTCTGAAAGTAAAAGCCGTAGGTTTTGCTCTGAATTTGCAACCACCTCTCCCACGATACAGTATATAAGATATCACCAAGCTGGCCCCAAAGCAGAATCTTTCTGACACACGACTGAAACAATATAAAGTGATCAGTCAATAGATTATAATTTGTGAATTTTTAATCTAGGTTATGAATAAATAGGTTCCAAAATGGTTATTTTAAAGTCTTTTGGCACTGGTTCATCATATGATGTATTCTAGCTAATTAGTGCAAACAGAAGCTCTTGTGGTTTGCAAAACCCCTGTGCCTTTGTGTACTACACTTTTATCTGGGAGAAAAAGAAAAGTTTGTATGGTGTCTTGCAATACTTGAAGTCAGTGTGCTATGAATACTGCTTTGAGAGATTATTGTGAGGAAAAGAATACTAAGTTTAATCATACAGTTAATGTCACAATGTCACCATGCCTTTACAGCTAAATGATAAAAGTGAGGACGCATCAGCATGAATTGTTAAGGTCTGTACATTATTCATTTAAACATCTGCTGTTGGTTCCTCTTTACATATGGGAATAAATTATACCACATCAGCACATTCTTCATGCTTTGTGTTTAAGCATTTAAAACTTTTTTCCCCCCTCTTTTTTTTCTATTATTAATACTATTTTTTCTGCATGGTTGGCAGCCCCTGAAGTTATCAGTGCCTACGACTAGAGCCAACAGTGTGACATTTGGAGCATAGGTGTCATTATGTACATGCTGTAAGTAACTTGTAGGAGTAATATAAAATGTACAGACCCATTTATAATACAAGTACTTACAATTTTGCACTAAAAAAAATAAACTTGTATGCTAAACCTTCACAAGGACTAAACTTTTATAATTTCCCCTGTGTAAAGATCAAAAATTTCTATGAAAACCAAAGGGAAAATATACAGTTCAGTGTCAGAAATGGAATATTTGATTTATGAACCACTTTATAATCTGAAAATAATAGAATATTACTGAACATTACAGTGAAACATCCTAAAACTAAGCTGAGAGTTTAGGCCTCTCTTTTTTGTATGTTAGCTAGATCTGGACATGAGCTCCAAGTTATTGAGTTACAAGTTATTGGTCAAATCCTCAAACGGATTGCACAAATGGTGCAGGCAGGGGAAGGGCTTTTCTTTCCCACCTCTGCCTGTAGTGACTCAGTAACTGAGATGTTCGAGTTGCCAGGTCTCCTTGTACAGGTTGCTTATATCCTTTGAAAGTTTATTAGTCTGCTGTTACTAGGGGAAGGGATGAAATCCTTCCTACAATTATAAAGATACATGCATATTTTTACTGAAGTCTTTCATAACATTTGTGTTAGTTACAAAATAACAATCCCTTTCTGAAAAATCTTATCCTGGCTATACTACCTAAATAGCATAGAAACTATCAAGGTACCCAGCAATTAAAACTAAATTGTATCAAAGTACTGTTCATATGATGCAATTAAAACATCTCATTGTGTGCAGAGGTTGGAGATTTTTCTTTCTTAATGTGTTTGTATAGGATTTTCCCCTACTTTCACTCTTTTTATTCTCTTTTCCCAGATGATGCATTAAAGCCAATGTTTTAGGACACTGCCATGTGCTGTTTCATTTGTTGTTTATGTTTCTGGTTTGTGATTGTTTTACTTTTGTTGCATACAACTGAGTCCTTTTGCAACTTTAGACTTTGTACACAGGCAGGCAGTTCCATAACCTACTGTTTTCTGGATTTCCTTTGTTTGGTTCCCCCCCCCCAACTTTGTTTAGGCTCCTCAGTTTCTTTTCTATACAATTAGCTCGCTTTTCTTCTTGTGTCAGCGTGATGAACTGCTTGTAGCTTTATTGCCTTTATTTGTTATATTTTGAAAATCCATGTGTGCATTTTATGCTGATATAGAATTAATTTTATTGTTCTACTTGATGATATTAATGTTTGCATCCTGGCAGTAGGATTTGCACAACATAATACAATAGAATATATTATAAAATAGTTGGTAAAAATTGGATGATTTGACTGGCTAATAAGAATCCAGAGCAATGCCTGCAATCAGCACAATTCACAGCTCAGAACTTGTACAGTTCAGAGCGGTGCACTGTCTTGATTGCAGCCAGAGCTTAGAACTTCTGACCTTCTTCCTTAATTAGCAATATAAATATTTTTTTAAATTAGCATTTTGTAATCACAACAGTGTCAGAACAAGGTAACATTAATCCACCCCTTGTTGTGTTGGCTGCACAAGAATGAGAATACTGTGCATGAATTAATAGAATCCAACTCCCACTTCTTTTTATTGCTTCATTTGAAAATCATAATACAAAAGGCATAAGAACATCTTCTGATTTTAATTCTGTTTTTCACAAATTACTTTTCTTCCCACCCTGAATAATATCTTGTGCTTCTAGTGCTCTTCTAATGGGCTTACAGATACTGTTAGAGTCATTATTGCTCCCATCTCAACTTTGACCCTTCCAGGCGGCAGCTAATGCCTCCATGGTAATTCGCTAGCTGCCGGAGCTTTCTGCAGTGCAGATGGCATGCTCCATCTTGGTACCAAGGGTATTATTGCCACAACAGGCTCAGTCTCTACGTATATGGGGAGCATAAGCCCTGAGGTGACTCATGAACTCTGTTTTCATGAATGTTAATGCACAAGGTTGCCTCTGCATAATGGGGCAATGGTGGCCTGATGGATTTTTCTATATAATTTAACTGAGGTGTACTTTGTACTTTCCATTTTGTTCCTATTTTAACATATACTAATAGAAGCATACACAATACTAAAAAAAAAAAAAGAAAATCTATTGGAATACAAAAGTATGTTAGTACACTGGAAGAGCAGACTAGCAGAAGTCCTGGTGCCTGTCACACTTTGAGAGCATGGCCCATATGCTACTTCCTATTAGGAAAGGATCAGGGACTCTTTCTGTGCAATATAGACTGTTGAATTTCTTGCACATTTCCCCAGGTGTGTTCAGACACTCTGGCCCCTAAAATAGTTTTCAAAAACCTTTGTCCAACTAAAGTTGTCAAGGATGCCTAGTAAATTACTTCCTGCATTGCAGCAGCAAGAAACCTATTAAGAAAATGCAGCATTTTTTGTTTCTTTCTGAAGACACAGACAGTATCTTCACAGATTATTCATGGTTCCGTGCGATACGTTTCACCTACTTAACTTGATTTCTATGGCAGAAGTTATCTGTTGGCTGTCACTGCCTTAGTCTGGAGAGAATGTAGTCCTATCTGAACGTAACAGAATAATGGGCACTGTCACCAGCCAATACTCACAGTTTTGTGTCCTGAAATGAATGTACTCTCCCCATTTTCTGTTCTTTAATTTAAGTTCCATGTGTTTTTAAGTCCTGAGGGAGATTGGGAAGCAAATGTTCTGCGGTGGAGATATTGCATGCAGCGACAACAGGCCAACTTTCAGATGGCCAAGTGAGTTGCAGAACAGCAAAATACTACATTTTCAGTTGATTTTCCCCCCCTAGCTTCTACTTCAGTTGTTCTATCTTGCTAAATCCTTGGCTGCTACTTAAAAAAACTCTCTAATATCAATTATATTTTCCATATGTGAATACTTAGTGACCAAGATTAAATCACCTCTTAACCTCATAACCTTTTCTTTTAAATCTCTAAGGCACATTTTTCAGAACCTGAGTCACTTTTGTAGAGTTCTTCTGAAGCTTTCCCAGTCCTGTGAACTTTTGATTTTACAGTGATCCTATAATACATAGTTTTTGCCTCACCAGGGAAAAACAGTGGGCATCTCTTCACTGACCCTAATTTTCTTACACCTTTTACAGCAAGCTTATGAGGAAAAGCTTTTTGAAATAATAGGAAAGGGACTTCTGTGCTTTAAAAATCTGGTCTGGGAAACAGATAGTGAGGCTGGTAGGTACCCAATGCTCTCACAAAATGGATGCTGACTGTCTTGCAATGGATTCCACAAATGGAGGGGTTTTGTTGGTTTTGGGTTTGGTCTTGTGGGTTGGGTTTTTTTTTTTTGGTATTTAGTAGTATGGATTTTCTGAAAAGTGAAACTGATGTTAAAATATAAATTGACGTAAATGATACCATAAACTAATTTCAGGCATTGTAAGTGGAATATTCTCCACTGAGTTAAAGCACTCAGTTGAAAATGTGTTGAGTTGTTAGCAGAAATGAGATGTATCAAGTTGTGTGGTTTTTTTTTTTTCTTTTCCTAGCAAAACAAGTATTGAGACAACTACTGAAAATCAATCCTGCTCACCAAATCACAGTTCAGGAATTAACTGATGCTCAGTGGATGACAGTGAGTTTTGAGGAGGTATGTGGTGGTTTGGGTGTTCTTCACCTTAAGTTCCACTTCTTATTTGATACCTAAAGTCATTTGTTGGTCAGGGTTTCCTGAACCACAAGAAAGTAATGATAATAAAGATCAGTTGACTTCTGCCCAATTATTGTAAAAGTCATATAAAAATTTATTTGTGGCAAAGAATTCCCCAGCTTCAGTAGGCAGGCTGTAAAGGGGAGTCTCCTTTGTTCTGTACCTTCTACTTTTCATTCACGTGTTTCATTTGAAGCCCCCATTTGTCTTATTTACATTCTCTTGTGCTGCTTATGGCTGTCATTTGTATTACATATTGTAACATTACAAAGGAGTACATATTGTAACATTACAAAGGAGCAGTTAAATATTTTGGTGTTTTTTTTTTTTCCATTTTTAGTAAAAATCTCAAGTGCTTAGAGAAGTATAAAGAAATGAAACAGGAGCTTAAAGTGATCAGTGGCACNAGCTCCCTCAGCCTCTCCTCACAGGGCTGTGTTCCAGGCCCTTCACCAGCCTTGTTGCCCTTCTCTGGACACCTTCTACATCTCTCTTGAGTTGAGGAGCCCAGAACTGGACACAGTACTCAAGGTGTGGCCTGACCAGTGTTGAGTACAGGGGAAGAATAACCTTCCTCCTCCTGCTGGCCACACTGTTCCTGATCCAGGCCAGGATGCCATTGGCTTTCTTGGCCACCTGGGCACACTGCTAGCTCATCTTCAGCCTAATATCCACCAGTACCCCAGGTCCCTTTCCTCCTGGCTGCTCTCCAGCCACTCCGCCCCCCTATACAAAGTTCTTTAATGAATCCTAGTTAGGATGTCCTGATACAGCCTGGTTTTCAGAACTCCTGCGCACCTGTGGCTCCCACTTTACTTCAGTGGGAGTTGTAGACACTTGGTACCACTGGAAATCAGGACACCACTTTCTTCTTCATGCTTATGCCTTCACAGCCTTTGTGAATTTACAATAGCCAGATGGGGAACATGAAAGTGCATTATCATGTAGAGAATTCTGTGTGTAAAAAAAATTAACCCCTTGGTGCCGTGTGACACACGAGCTTCTGAATAGGAATAAATGCATTTGGCACCACGGCCTCCCACCTGGAAATCCCTGCCATCTCTACCAAAAATTTATGAAGTCACAAGTCATTCTGTATGATTAAAACTGGCATTTCAAGCGTAGGTGCAGCAATTTTATATTCTAGAACAATACTTTAACAATAAAAATTTGAATTTAAAAGTTGCCATGTACTTACAGCTAAACAAATGACCTCAAGCTCAAATCAAGTTAGCGTAGACCTCTGGAGGTTTATGTGTTGTCAGTTTGAGACCATATATAGTTTTGCCTGGGGGCTATGCAAAGGGTTGATGATTAATTATTTACCAGAAATATTAATTAATGCAGTTCTGTTACTAGTTTTGGTAATACTGATCTTTATAGCAGTTAAAATCTTTCCAGACACATTTAACTTCTTATGTTTACTAAAAAGTGAGAGGAAAAAAAGATGCTAGGACAGCAGAATATTTCTAAATCTCCAAGATATTGTTGATACTGCAATTTCAAATTACTTTAAGCTAAATCTTGGAAATGTGCTCTATCCCATTTTTTTTTCCTACCTGATACTATATAAGGATTGTGAAATACTTAAAGAGTATTCTGCCTCTTTTTCTTCACTTCCCACTAGAAGAATTTGGCATTTCCTTAGGTCTGATGTAACAGTTCTCACGCAAAAGAAAACAAATAGGGGTTTGAAATAAGAACTGCTATCTGATGAGAGGAAGGAAGGAGATGTATAAATGTCTTATCTGTGATCTCTTTCCTCCAGATCCACCATAAGACCTCAGAAAAGGCCATCAGAATTATATTTTTTGTGTTGCAGTTTACTAGACTGTAAAAATCTAGTGTTTACATGTCATTAATTGACATTAGAAGAAAATGCCCCTGCTCTTAGTGAACTGCTCTTAGAGCATTGGAGGAGGATAGCATCACTATAAAATATTATCCCTTAAAAATAAGCAACAGGACAACTCTAGTTTTCAGAGTTGTGCATAAACTTTGCATGTGGTGTGCACCTGCCTTTCTCTCCAAACTTTGAGATACGTAGCTGCCAGATTTACTGAATGGCCAGAAGAGTCAAAACGAAAATGATTTCATATCCTTCAGTGTGAGATGAGAGGGCAGAATCCTGAGCAGTTTCAAGAAAGTTGTTCCTTTCAGATTCATAGATTGTTGCACTACCCATTCTGGATTAGGCTAAATTGAGAGTGCTCTCTAGGTGTGCTCATTTGCTCAGTAACATAGAGAAGCAGCGGTGAATACAGAAACTGGAAGAAGCAGGGGCAGTGAACAATCTCTGGCTCTTTGGGTTTTCTTTTAGTTAATTTTGTACAAAGAGCTAAAATTGCCTTGCAAAGATTTGAGATCTATACTTGAAGGAGTTCTGGGGAAAAGATCATCTGCTACTCTCCTGAATGCAGTAAGGAGAGTAGCAGCAGCAGTGCCTGCAGGTTCATGCTGCCAAAAGAGGTGACCAGTATTTGGAAAACACCTTTAGGCCAAAAATAAATCATAGGAACACCTGTCAGCTCTGAGCAGCTTAAGAATAAACAACTATTACTTGTGACAGTACGAGCAGACTATATAAAGATGGACAAGTGCATCCTGAAGTGTTTGCCTCTTTATTCTCCTGAACCCTTTAATCAAAAAGGTTTAGCTTTCCTTCAGCTCTAAGGAAAATTTAACAGTTTTGTGAACTCCTAACCTGTAAGAGGGCATCCACAGGTAGTATTTTTGTCAGAGCGTAAATTACAGAATTGTCTAGAAATGTGTGTAATTTATTTGTTCTATACTAATAGGCACCATACCAGGTAGGCAGTTTGCTTTCACATATCCATTTTGCTGTGTTTTACTTGCATTTACTTTCTTTACTTTTGTCACAAACATTTAGGGGGAAAAAATGAAGGCAGAATCTGTAATAGGGATTCCTGATAACTGCATGCTTTACACTCTGAGAACATTCCAGGAAATTGCTTATAAATTTGCTTGAGGCATTATAGCACAAGTGCTTCAGTCTATGGAATTTGTTACTGCTATTTTAGGTTGCTGTCAATTGCTTATTTTTAAGCAGAACTTATTTTAAGCTTGGCAAATAGGAAATATATTCTTTAGTACAATGGAACTGCTGTAGCTCTCACTGCTGAATTTCTGGTGTGTCGATTAAGTCCTTTAAACAACACAGGTGTTAGAGTAATGGCTTTTACAAGTTAATCAATCTTCGTTTTCAAAAGGATGAGCTACTATTACACTTAGGTTTATGATACACATGTGTAAACTGCAATGTGATTTACTGTTCCAAAGCCATTCTCGAAGGACAGGTCTTTCCAGTAGGCTGACATTGTGGTACATGTATGAGCAAAATATATACCCTCCTGCTTGATTGGAAATATTTCCTTACATATATATATACATTCTGTGTTATTCAATCAATTCTGCTGAGAATATCAGTCTGAGGAGACACCACCTAAATAAAATCAAGGCTGTAATGAGCATAAGAGGAATTTCAAGATTACTGTGGAGATCAGAAGGTATTTAAGTAGGTGTAAACTCTTTCATGTACAGGGACAAAGTCTCTGTACATATGTGAAAACTTGGAGAGCCCTTGCTTACAGTAAACCGAGAGCTTTCTGACGTTATATACTATTAAAAGGGTTACATACCACTCTCACTGGAGAGCATAGCTGTCTGTATTATCAGCCACCTTTCGGGGAGTATTGTTATGTCTAGTTATGTTTTTTTTTGTCTCAGATCAATGTCAAGTCTGTTGAGGAGCTGAGCACAAAAGGTGCATTCTACAAAATGGAGCAAGAATAAGAAGGACACAGAGTTCTATCCTTTTCTGCCAATTCGGTAAGAATTTTGCCTTAAGCAGGAAGTTGTCCTTTCTCTTTTTGTTGTGCACTCACTAGCAAAGTCTACTTCACATATGAGCTCTAATAGCTACACTGTTTCTGTTTGATGTGGTTCAAGTCTTTTATAAAGTCCAGACTGCTTTCTGGCTCTCATGACACCAAAATGTGAGGTCAGATTGTGGCCTAAATAACTGTCTCCTCAGCTATTAACCCAAACTGCTCATTCTTTTCATTTAGTGAGACTGCCACTTGCAGGGCATGTCTGGACTCAGTATTAAAACAGTGGCTGCATTATTAGCCCACCTTGCAGCAGTTCTACCTGGTTATTGTAGTTGCATAGCAGTAAACTTCTTTACCTAATGAGAATTGAGGATTGAGGGTGCTGGTATTCTGTTATCAGACACAGATGCAGTTTTCAGAAGCCCAGCAGACATGCTGACATTTTCTAGCACCCCTGCCTTTTCGAACCAAGGAAGCTTGAAAATGCAGTACTTCACATCAAAGGGTTGTGTCGTTTTTACAGCACTAGCAGAACACGGTAAGTACAATTTACTTTTAGAGAGTGAGCTATTTACTTGTCGAGGGTGCATTCTCTCATCCTGAGCTATTACATAATTTCCCAGCTCTGCTGGTCTTAAGATGTATTGGTTAGAGTACCTTTTGTGGCCAGTTTGTCACCAGGTTTGACTTTGATCTCACGTGTTTTGATATCATTCTCTGCACCTCTCCATTTGTATTTGACACTGTCCTGGTTGTACTGGTACATTTTTGTTTTCACAACTCCTTATGCTTTTTGCCACAGATCAGATGTATGTCCTGAGATATCCTATTTAACTCTCATGTATGTTCAGTGCTGTCCTGCAATGGTCTTGTCTTTGCATGCAATGAAACCAGTGCATTTTGATGATGTACAGTATAGGGCCCTGAGGCTCACATGGAAGAAGGCAGCTGCCCATCAGATCCATGGCTTGTAACCTACCTTCTGCCCAAAGCTGAGTCATGTCAGGGAAAGAAGAGGTGAGGAATTACCGCACAGGCTGCTATATCTTGAAGGGGATGTTGCCAGACAGCTTGTGCTGGAGCTGCAGAAGAGTAGAACATCATCTTTCCAAAAGCCAGAGAAGAAACTTTCATTATGCCACTGACTCCTAGTGTTAAACCTCTCATTAAACAAAACAGAGCTCTTACAATAAGCTCCATGCATTTTTCCTTTTTCTTCCTTATCCTCTTTTTTTTTTTTTAATGCCTTTTCTCACTTTTTCAATATCTACATTTTCTCTGTTGATTTTTTTTTTTCATTTGTCAAAAGATTTCTTTTCTTCTTCCACAAATCTCTTTCTTTTTTTCCCCTTTTGATGTGGCTTTTTTCTGTGTTTCCCTTTCAACCCTCAGAGCTTACTTTAGTCTCTTCACTGTATTTGCTACATGGAGGAGTATTGAAAAATTAAAAGTAGATTGCATGGGAATTTCATATTTCTCCTTTTTCTCTAGAGACCTCTTCCTTGTTTCTTCTATTTCTGTGAAGCTTACCATCCTCAAACACTTCATTCCTCTACCTCCAAATAATTTTACTTGTCTTTCCCTCTCTTACTCCATCTTTCCCCTTCAGTTACTGTTGCTTAATATATAACTTCTCAGGTAGGGCACGACTTTGTTGTAGTATTCAGATGGCCATATTGTGGATAAATACTCTGATCCATATCTCAGCTTAATGGACAAACACAATCTTTCCAACTGCATCTATACTGGCTTTGGTTCCATTTTTTCCTATTACATGCTCAGAGTTGTTTCAACCACATTATAACCACAATCTTGTATAACCCATTACAGATCAGGTCTGTATGACATTGTAATTTAAATGGTGGTTGCTTGCAGCCTATCTCTCCTTGTCCTCCTATTATTGCAACCACCAGTAGAGCTGTTCTACTGGGAAATTTCAAGTGTAGACAAAGCTTTAATCAACAGTAATCTGATCCTTTAAAAATGCAACACCGATTCATTTATTTCTCATTTCACATATGAAATTTTAATAGGTACAGTCACCCTTAAGGATGTTTCAAATATTAACATTATGCACAATTACAAAACAGTATCTTTTTTCTGTATGAAGCTATCAGCATCTTTGAACCAAGTAAGTAGTTTTCTGTGCAGACATCAGATTTACTATCAATCAGAAACTTATTAACAGCTGTGTTAGCCCTAATTAAGTGCAGAGAAATGGCAGACTCTTTAATTAAGTCTTATTTTCCTAAGAGGGGACTGCTGGATTGTTTTTCCCCCTCTCTTTCCCGCCTCCATCCTTATTTACTGTGTAAAGCTTGCTTTAAAAATAACTGGGACACAAGATGGGGCCATTGACACAGAGCCAAGGCACCAAGAAACAATTCCTTTACAGAAAGGCTGTGTGATTATACCAACCATATCTTACTTCTTTGGCTTTGTAAAATAATTCTGGTTTTAAAAAACTTTCCTGCAGTGTTTTTAATCTGGATTTCTTTTTCAGTTCTCTTGTCTGAAGTGTATTTCCTCTGTTGCCAGTGTCAGCCGAAGAACTGTTGAAATTAATTTTAGTGCTGAAATGCATATGTGAGAAAGTAGAGATGACATATACACACCAGAAAAGGTCCTTGTTGCCTCAGGAGACTTCTGGGTGTGTACTGCAATGTATAAAGGACTTGGTTGTTAGAGAAAGAATTGGTCTTGCTGGTAAATTGAAATGCAAGTCTGTGTGAGTGTTTGGTTTTCTTAAGCCTCAACAGTGCTGAGGTGCACATGTGTACTCATGAAAGAGGGAGAAAAGCACCCTGAGAAGTCTCTTTATCTGCACTTTCTACCTGGCGTTATTTAAACAGCAGATCTTCTGTAACCACACACAATTGCTTGATTGTTACTTTGCTCAGCAGATAAACATCCTGTACATATAAAAGGGCAGACAATCTCTTATTGCTATTGATAAAGTATTATCAAGCATGAATATTTTTATTTACCATTACAGGTATAACAGTGCTCTTACCTGAACTGTACTCAGTTTATATTTTAATCTGAGAGACAAGATGGCTTGAGGCAAACCCTGACCTTGATGCTCTGACAGTTTACACCAAGAACTTCAGTGATATACTGAAAGTTTATGTGAGGTGAGAATCTGTCCCTTACAGTTTAAAGAGAAGTGGGATCACCATGAGATGAGTTTTAGAGTTCACTTCTCAAGTGAACTGTTGTGCTTTTAGGGAACAGACTGGTTTCCTTTGAGCAACAAGTTTATTAGGAAGAACTGCACTTGTTCTTGGAAAAAAGTGCTCCAAAAGTGCTCTAAGAAAACAAAACAAATATAAAAAGGAGAGTGTATAGAGGCATCAACAAGCAAGTTTAAAAAGAACACTAGATTGCTGGAGCCTAAAAGCCATAAAGACTCATGATGTTGCCTAGCTAGCCTTAACACTGTAAGCTCTGGGGAGCAGGAGTTGCAATTTTTATTTTCTATGAGTTTTTGAGACCTGAACATAAGGCACTGAGGCTAGTAAAATCATAGTAACAATTGTGGTGGCCAATGGCTTTAAAATGCTGTGTCTTGATTATGGCAGTAAATCCAAGTGCAGATATAGCAGCTCTTCATTCATGGGCATGCAGGTATGTTGTAATTGTTTGTAATAAAGTCATGAGAAAATTGAAAAGGGAACACTGCTTAACTCATGCTTTGTGAAGCAAACTAGTTATTTTTTTTTTGTAGCTACATCTATTTCTATGTTGTTTCCAGCAAGGACTCTGGGTTTGTGTATCTAGAACTTTCTATTTAGTAATTCACATGTTGTACACTTTGATTCATTACAGTTGGAGGAGTTAATAAATATTGTTTATACATTGTCTGGATATTAAAGCTTAATCCATATTTGAGTCTAACCCCAGCTTTGTTTCTAGGGAGAGAAGCAACTGGGATAATGCCCATTTAAAAAGAGAATAGATTTTTTTTTTTTATAATGGTTGTGGATCACATTAATACTTAATGTTATCTTGAAAACATTGGACCTGTGTGCTTCAAGAGTGTCCAGCTTTGATTACTTTTTTTTCTCTTACTTTAATAAGAAGCAGAATAAGCTCATGAGTTTATTCTGCTTCTGCTCTCAGTCTTCATCCATATATTATGTTTATATCCATAGGGCAAAAAAAAGTTTATGTCCTCTGAAGATTAATTTTTAAAAATGCCATTATACTTCTTTTGGTGGCATCATCAAGGACAGGTTAAGATGGGATCTTTGACATCCAAACAGGATGCTCCAAGCTGCTCTGGTCAAGTCAGCTGCTGTTTAGTAAGGAGTGCTGAGCAACCACTGTGGCGGGAAAGACCTGGGAGCAGAATTGACGTTTGCATGAGAGCATGGCTTTGCTGGAAGTGACTTCAAGGGAGAGCCCTCTTCCTGAGTTTGTCTCATTTGGTTTAACTGAGACTTGGATGGGACTTTTTAAAAACAGCAAATACTGTAAGATTCCTGAAGCTTCTTCTCATTTCCTATCTAAAATATCTGCTTTCCAAAGGTGGAAATTTGTTGTGGTACCTTCCAGAGCACTAAAAGCATTACAACAGTCAGCTTGGGCCACTTCCCTGTGTCCAGCAAAGAATTTTAGCTCTTGGAGTTACTTTGTTTTTCTTTCCCAATTAAACATATGAAGGAGCACTATAAATGATGCAGTGTTGATCCTAATAACTACTGTTTTCTGACAAAAAAAATCAAGTTAGTTTTAAATAAAATATGTGATAAAAGTGAATTTATCTTTCATGTTGATACAGTGAAGTGCAGCATAGGTTATCATGCCTATCCTTACAATTTGAATGAAAACTGAAAAAGTATTGTGAAAACATTACTATATCCCAATTCAGAGTCTGTAAATAAATAATGGTGATAAAAAAAAATCCTAATTACTCCTTTCTCACAAATAGGTGATTTGCCAGTTATCTGTAAAGATATGAGGGTAGGGTAGTCATAATCTAAGTGAGACTCTGCTGAAGCATTATTGAGTTGTTGGAGGATTCCTAGAATTAACTGGGAGACATTCTGGGAAAGATAGTGCATCACTACATGCTATCAAATGGAAACTGAGGTGAAAGAGCAGAGAGGGCAAACAGCAGCACAAGAGTGACTGCTGTTGCAGGTATCCAGTAAGACAAGAAGACTGCATCTATCCTGAATGAGGAAAGTCAGCAAGAACATCTTGGAGACATAAAAGAACTCTCATCTCCCTTTTTCTCCTTTACTTATTCAGTGTATTTCAGCCCTTGCAGAAAGCACCTGGCTGACAGCTCTGTACCTTGTAGTCTTTGGTTTATTCCCAGCAGGGTAT
Organism: Tricholaema leucomelas; assembly: GCA_013400475.1. Classification (NCBI taxonomy): domain Eukaryota; kingdom Metazoa; phylum Chordata; class Aves; order Piciformes; family Lybiidae; genus Tricholaema lacrymosa; species Tricholaema leucomelas. Next base: position 1,079,668 of record WAAF01018538.1, on the reverse strand, counting down.
ACTATGCAGGCATCTTCAGCACCAGTTTCCCCTTGCTCTCCTAATGGATAGCATTGGCTGTACTTTTATTTCCAAGGTGTGTTCAGTCATGGGCCCATCTGCCCACTTTTGTTGCAGGCTGGGGTGTTTGGTAGACTTGGAGGCTGAACCAAAAGGAGGCAGGTAATGCTGTGACTGCCCTGGCCGTCGTACCCACTCTTTGGTGGATGTTGCCACCCCTGAGGCTGTGATGTCTAATCCACTCATGAATCAATTATTGGACTGTCGCATTTTTCAGCCTGGCCTATTAAATTAAACTGACATCAGTCTCATCTCGCAAAGACATTAGATAGTGATGAATTTCAGGTACTGTTAACCTGGTTTTGAATTGGCCAGCTAGAGACAGACAGATTCATTTTTCATTCCAGCTGCTAGAACCACTGTCATGTTGGATCTTTTTGTTGATGTTGTGGCTTGTTGATCAATGGGTGGCCTGCATTTCTGTCTCATGAGAAGGGACAACTTCATAAAGAGAAAGGGAGTGTAAAAAATCCAGAAAGGTCAAAACTTGTCTTTTTTTTTTTTTGTCTTTGCTAGAATTACAAGGAACAGAGTGCATATGTAAACTATGAGATTGGTTGGCTGGTTAAAAAAAGCTTCTCTAGAAGAAAGAGAACAATACTGCCCACGTGGAATTAAAAAGGCACTGAATGGAATTAATGAAATTCAGGTGGTGAGAGCATACATCTGTGGAAAAATGGAAAAGAAGTACACCATACTGCCAACATAATTGTTTTATAGCTACAGGTACCTGCTCCACACTTTCTATCTGCAAGCCCTGCTTGCTCTTTGCTGTACTTCCATTTTACTGGTGGAAGGTCTCCAGGCTGCTCTGAGCTGAATCTGCATGCATTTGCCTTTGTCTGTACCGATTCCCTTCCTTGATTCTGCTGTTGTGGGTGAAAAAAAAACAACCCAAACATAAAGGTGTTTCAATGGAAGTCAACTGCTTATGCATTGTGTCCCATTATCTGTACTCAGGGCATTAGTAAGTGTCTGCATGCTTTCTTTTGTCTCCTCATGGCAGGATGGAGCCATGCGAGGCCTCTCACATTTGGACTTGAGTGGCCAGAAGTCACACTGTGGACACACTGCTTTGCAAAGTGTGATGCTGACCTGTGTCAGTACCCTGTGAAACCTGTGCTTGTGAGTGTACCTCTCTTCAAATGCATTTTATCATAGTGAGAAAACACCATTCAGCAAGGAAATCTTGTCAGGTAGTACCTGTGTGCTGGAGCTGTGGATCACTACTGTTAATCAGACCTTTTACCTGACTGCCCTGACTTAAGTGCATAGGGAGAAAGAAACATAGGTCAAGCTTGTAGTGGTGCAATGATATGAATTTGATAACCTATTAGGACATTTTTGTGTCTGACATTAAACAGCCCAAATTCAGCCTTCCAGTGCTTCTCCCAGTCTAATGAATGTATAATGAAAGCAAATATTTGGTAGAGCAAAAGAATCCCTTTAAAAAAATCTCATTCCTGTATATTTTCATGAGGTTAAGTTTCCTACCATGTAAAACATCTATGAATTTTAATTGGGGCCAGATTAGTAAAGCTCTATAGCTGGTCTTTCATCTTACTGCAACTAAGAATGTCCTCTAGCTCACTCTATTTACTAAGAAATTAAAAAAAGGCAAATTACACATCATCCTTTGCCATATGTCCATTCCTCTCTTGGGCTCTGCTCTACAGCAATGTTAATTGACTTCCCTAAACCCTCTCCTCCTGAGTTGTGACCACTCCTGATGAAACTATCAACAATGCTGCTGAGCAGAATTGGGAATGAGTAAACAAAACATAACACTAAGTCACATTAAGAGTAAATTAATTTCTGCAAAATGAAGATAAAAAGTACTGACATGTAGCCTATGCTTCCAAGTATCAAACTTTCTGTTTTGGGTACTCCAGGAAAAAGCTGGGCTTTCAGACGTGGATTTGATTCGAAGCCTCTTTACATTGAGGAAACCAAATCATTAATGAGTAGAAATCATAGATTGTTTCACCTGTTTGCTTCTGGCTTGGTAGACCTTGAATGAAGCACAGAAAAGTTTTTAAAGCTCTCAAGGGCTGTTAAATGAAGACTGTATATGCTTCTATTGGACAAATGAGTTGAACAGAAATAATGACCCTAAACTTGCAAGATGTTAATGAAATATATTTTACCTTTTCACTCTCACCTTCAGAGAACCTACCATAAATCACCTTTGTCTTTCATGCTGATACATAGTATTTAGATAAACATCCATTAATCCTGTTTTGCCTCCCTAGCCCAGAATTGTGAAATGCTAATAAATACACCTGAGTGCAGGAGCCAGCTGAAGCCAATGTTCATCAGAACATGTTGCGTGGGTGTGCTGGGAGCCACCCTGCTTAGCCTGGCCTCCTTGCCCTGCCTATAAAGAGGCATTAATGGGCTCATATATTTTTTTAGCTGCTCACCCATCAACTTTAGATCTTCTTGGCTGGGCTTGGACAGAAGAGCTAAACGTGAATATGGGAAAGAGAGAAGATTTGCTCAGAGGAGGGATTTGAGCATGACAGGAGGACTAGGCTGCAGCCCTGAAGGTGGCTGCACTCGCATGGACAGTTTTGACTTTGTTCCTGCCTGTGGCCCCTAACATCTGCAAGACACTCGGCACCCTGCCAGGCAGCAGAGCTCACCCACAGGTAATTTTAAAACGTTCCTTCTTTTGCTCATGTTTGAGGGTGCTTGTGTTGATGTTTCTCAGTGTGTTTTATCCAAACCCAATGCCAGCTATGTGGTTTTCCAGTTTCTCTGCAGGTTTCCTGTGTTGGTACCACTATTAAGCTTTATGAAGGCTACTTGGTGTAGTAATATTCATAGTCTCTGATAGAGATGTGCTATCCCTTTTCTGTTTTGAAGATTACTGAGGCACACTAGAGAGGGAAAGAAAATCTTGCTCTGTGTACCTCCAGTCATCAGAACCTTTTGTGTGCATGTAATTTTTTGTGGTTGTAACACCTGGTAGCACCCATCATGCCCAGTTGTAGTGACTGATGAATACTCTCGACTGAGGGTGGGGGAAAGTAGATATGTAACCAAGTCTCAACTCAGCAATTTTTTTTTTTTCTTTTTAACTTAGATAATGTAGTTCAGGTCAGAATTGTCTGCACTTTCCTATTGTTACACAATTACTATGTTTTTTAAAACCCTCACATACTAGGTCCTGTAGATGCAGACAAAATACTGCAAATATGGAATCTGAAAAGATTTAGAAATGGAAAGGAAAATACAATGAATATTATTTTATTATCATTAATAGATGATTTTCTCTAGCAGTTTCATAATTTTTGACCCCTTAAAGTTGTCAGCAAACAAAAATGGAGAACAATTACAGCAGATTTATTTCAGATTTTCTTCATAATGTTATTTATTCAGTGATACTATGAAAGAGCTATGAAACTGGTGTTTTAATTTTGATAGCACCTTTTTTTTTCTAGGTAGAGACATTCTATTGCTTTATTATGACAAGTTATTTTGAGCTATTTAGTATTCAAGATATTTGCAGTTACAATGAATAAGTTCATTTAAACACCAAATCAATCAGTATTTTCACTAGAGAGAGTTTTTTAAGTACCAATTAGGAATGAAAAAGCAATCTACATCCTCTACTACAATATTAATGTCCTGAGAGGGGTGATCCCAACTGCATGAGTGAGAAAAAATGCAGCTGTGCATATGCTTGTCTTAAAGGTTTTTTTTTCCTTCTGTCACTTAGAATAATTTAATGAACAAAAAGTGGTTCTTTTATTACTACTAATGAATGGAAATCCCATCAAATTGTAAGGCATCAACACGTGACAACACTCCTAAGCTAAAAGTGCAGTAGATTATCCCAGTGATAATGGAGGCTCTGAGCACTTTGTAGGATGGATGGACTGTACTTGTCTTGCTATGGGATACTGTTACTTTCCAGCAGTGCGTAGATCACAGTGAAGAGTTGTGCAAGGTGCTTAATTCTTTTACTCTTGGCTGAAGTATCAATCAGGCTGCTCATAATGAGGCAGTTGAAACAAAAAAAAAAAAAAAATAGAATTACAGAGGCACGGGAGAAATCCTGTCCCTAAGGGCAATCGGAATGTACAATGACCTGCTGAGGGGAGTGGTGGCAGCCCTGCTGACGAAGGAACCTAGGCCCTTGGTGATTGAGCAATCAGATCAATGGGAAGGATCTTGTCCTGGTGCTGTGGTCTAGTGGCATATTTTCCTCTGGTGTCCCCATTTTGGGTTTTGATTGCTTTGAAGTAAAAGCAGCAGCATGTCAAATGGCCTTGGGGGAAGAGAACCAAATTTTTTACAGTAGTAAGCCTTGGATAGAGGTATCCTGTTTAGTTGGGGATTAGGTTGCATGCAAAAAAGGATTTTACAAACTTCCAATGAGTAGATGGCGGGGTCAGGGGACATTTACTGAAGAGGGAAGCAGTGCTTTGTCACCTTGACTCGGATAACTTTGTTTCAGTGAAACATCTGTTTGGTTCTTTAGCAGCTGATCTGCTGGAGATGTTACTGAACAATAAGGTGACAACTTTACCCTATCAAAATGACATAAAATACATTTTCTTTTAAGTTGTATTTGAACTTGTCTTGCTGTAAAGTTACTTTCACGGCACAGGCACCTTGGGGAGCATCTGAAAATGTGAAAAGGGGCGGGGTGGGGGGAGAGAAAAGATCCTGAATTGAATAGTTGAACTAATGATTGCTGAATCTCTCCAAGGATTTCATTAGCGACTTTCCTGTGAAACAGTTTCAGAAGCTTATTTACAACAATTTCGGTTTTCTCATAGAAATTAATGCAAGACAGTCACTAGAATAAATGCTTTTTGTCCTGTGATGTTTCTGTAAGTGATATCTGAACATGCAATTTAACAGGCTGTTGGTCTAGTTATTTCAAGACAGTATCTTTGTGATAGGTTTTTTTTTTTTTTTGGAGGCACAGAAAGAGATGTAATCGCCTTCTGATTATCTGGGGGAAAAAAGTGTTTATTATTCATAAATAGAGAAGGATTTGTGCATATAGAACTACTACCAGTGAAGCTGCTTGATTTACAAAAGTTGAGAATCAAACCAGCTTGTTCTTAAAAACACTCATTTTGCAGTTTTTGCATGGGGACTCTGCAAGTAAAACAGTACAGCCTCTGCTCTCTTGCTGGGTTATAAATAGTTTATAAATTAGGCACTTGGTATGCATTTTTAAATAAATCATCACTTGTCTTGAAATTCGGGATGCTTTGATCTCTGCATGTTTTTGCAAATACAGAGCACCTTTACAGCGACCCCATTGCCAATAGCAAACTGCATGGAGGCCTTTTCATGAGAGCATCCAAAGTTTTTGATGTTTGGTCCACAGCAGCCTGGGTGCTCTCTCCCCATGCACCACCAAGTGAGTGTTGGTGGAGATACCCCAAAGCCAGGCTCAAAGTTTCTGTGCACAGGAGAAAAGCACCTTTGTGGGATATTGCCATGATAATTCCAGCCTCAGAAGGTAAAGCTATAGGTAAAAAGATCTCCTCAAAAGAGAGTGGAGAATGTAGTAATTGGGTGATTTGAGTCATGTGGGAAAATATTTGTACTAGATGACACTTTTTCCAGCACTGTAGATATTACATAAAAGAGCTAATGTATAAATTAATGCTGCCTGAGGCAGGATTAACTTCTAATGTGTGAGGATTGAAGATTGCTAATGGCCTAGCTAGCATGAAAACCAGCCTGTGTGGGAAGGTGACTTAATGTACTTCAGCTGTTGTTCGGCCATGGCTAGGCTCGTTATGCTGAGCATCTGCCATCAAGTTCTTGCTGCCTGTCCAGCTCCTGAGCAGGCATGATCAGCCAGATCCATGGCAAGGCAATGTTGTGCTGCTGGTGGTGAGATGTGTGCGTGAGGCCAAATCAACATGCATGACTGTCTGCCTTCCTGATCTCACTCTCTCTTCTCCAGCTGCAGTGCTGGTACAAAAGAGCTTGCGCAGCTTTCCTGAGCAAAGCCTGTTGTCAGCTAGTGAATCCTGATGAAAATAGCTAAGACTTGCACCCATTGGGTGTGTGATGCTTCTATTTAAGACATTCACTTCACTCTGCAGAGGCTTTTTGGTATGAGATAAGGTGTGTTGTCTTGATAGAGTTGTTACACTGGTAACTGTCATGGTGAATGGCCCCTGCCAGGCCTGACCCCAGCTCCTGGTCCTCTCCCCTGTTGTGGTGAGGTGACTGGAGCCCCTCTGGTGCACCCCAAGTATTGCTTGGAGCTATATTCCCATGGAAGACTGTGTTCCTCTGTGCCTATCTCTGCTTTGGGTGTGATAAAATAGGCTTGCAGTGTTGCCTTGCACAAGCAGCAAGGTAGGTTCGGGGTGGCTGGTAATTCTCTGGGAGTTACAGCATTTGCATTGCTCATGGCTTGCTGTCTTCATAGGGACTTAGTCTTGATTATCTTTCTTCTAAATAAGACCCCAACATTTGTACCTAAAACCCACATTTTGCATGTAATAGCTTTTTCTCTGTGCCTTCTTTATGCAAGTATGTTGTCAATCGGCTTTTGCAGAGGTGACAAAGCCCATCAGAGTCTGTCAGTTGGTCTGAAGATATCTTTTTGGTTGCTGTATTAGAGATCTCTCTCTGTGGTGCAGCTTTCAGGCTAACTGCAGAACATGGAACGTTTCTCCAGTACATGTGTGCACAGGGCCTATGTAAAGAAGTAGAGGGGATAAAGTGGTGTTGGTGAGAAACCAAGGGATTCCTTCAGCAGCACCAGGCTGTGTTCTCCTCCCTGTGAACACGGATGGCTCAAATTAATGCTAATGGGTGTTATGCACAAGGGAGAAGATGATCTACCCCATTGCATGCACTGGAAAGTGCAATTTAAAGCTTTCCTGAGGCATCTTTAAATTAGATTTCTCTGAGTGTCTGTCCTCAGTTTGTCTCACATGCAGAACCCCCTCTGACTCAGCAAGGCTTGCTGTGCACAGGTCGATGGTAAGGGAATGTTTCCTTCGTTGTATCTTTTCAAGAACTGTAAAATGGAAGTACTCTTACTGATAAAATATAAAGATGCTTACCTGCCTATGTGGCAACGATTAATTTCAAGGCATGCAGTTTCACATTAGATTAATGCCAAAACACTGAAAAAGTAGCCTATTAAAAAATGGGTAAGGAATTTCCTTTCCAGAGGAGCCTGTCCTATGACCTTGATTGCTGAGGAGGGTTGAAGGAGGATAGACTGGCCAGGTCTGCTATAAGACTAGATGGTTAAATGCTTAGCAAGGACATGCAGATTTGCTGTGAGAACAATTGCAAAAATCAAAACCATGCTCTCAAGGCCATAGGACTTGGATGACAAAGGGACATGTGATAGGTGTGGTAGATTCTGTAATGGCTACATCGGGGCTTCCAGCATCTTCCTCAAAAGCATCTGGTATTAGCTGTCCTCAGGGATAACAATGTGGGATTCAGCTGATCTCCAAGGTTGACCAGTTGTTATGTTCTCGTTTTATCTAACAGGATAGGAATTGGACACTTGTAACTGTAGAAGGTGGTATGGAGTTATAGATACGCAGTATTTGGCTAGACTCCCTGTACTTTGCTTGTTAAATGGAGGCAGTCTCTGAGTTTTGTTGAAATCGGGTCCCAAACCAAGCTAGATGAAGGAAAAATTATGTCAGAATAACATCTTCATATGATGTTGCTGTCTGTGATGCCAAACTTCCATTTTATGGCCTTACTTTATTTCTTTTCCCTTTTTTAAACACAAGGGAAATTTTGAAAGGATATCTTTTTCTCAACTGTTTTTTTTTTAAACCAGTGGGGGTTAATTAAAAACTAAATTTGGAATCTACAAACACCCAGAAATTATTTACACTGTTGCTAATTTCTTCTTTAATATTCATAACTGTTTTCTGTTAATTAAGAAGAGAGTGAGAACATGAAGAAAGACTCAGAACAAAAGCAGCTTGCATACAGATAAGGGTCTGAGTTCTCAAGCAATTGGACTAAATGCATACTGCCTGCATTGAGTGAAGAATTTATATGCAGTGATTGTGTATTGCAGCTGAAAAAAATGGATAGACTTCTGTATAGGTCTTATTACATCAGTGTTTGTCATGATCCTCTTACCATCATGGTTGCTATTTCCTTGTTTTCTGGCATTAGACAACCTGCAGTCCTGGAGCAATTTAATTACCTCTTAGAAAGTATGGCTCATAGTTGGGAAATATTTCTAGCATTTGAAGTAGTATTCTATCACTTTTCAGGAAATAAGCCTGCATAGCTTAGAATACAGTGCTGCATTTTCCTTATACTGAAGAAATTGAGCTTGCTGCTAATCTTTTCAGAGGTGTTAGCCATTATCTTTGCATTATTTAGACATTGTGGACAAGATCAAGGTTTCACCATGCAAGACATTTCATGTGACTATATAGACCATCAATTTCCTTATGTCTTGCATCATTGGATGGTTGACATAGATGCTGTCACCTTCCCATGTGAATGACCATTCTCTTCCATTTCTTGTGTGGAGGTATTTGCAGACTCTTCCACATCCAGGACCTTCACCAAATCTGTTCCTTTAAGTTTTTGGTAACACTTGCATAGCTTTATACCTATAGTGTATTTACCTTTTCATCCTGAAGCAAGTCTCTAGTGTAAATCCCTCATATGAGCTGTTTTAAATACTGTTATTTATTAATTGGGCAACTTTCTCAAACTAGTTTTGCACCAGTCTGTGTACTGTTTTGGCCAGTAGATATGGGAGACCTATGCTCATTGTGAACAGCAAAGCCAAGCTGCTTAATAAATGCTTGGAAACACAAGGGCTCCATGAAAGTCCACCAGATAAATATGGCCCAGTTCACTTTCTTGTGAACAAGACAAGGGACAAGAAATATGATACTGCTGAGGCTGAGTTGGAAGCTTGCTCTTTATTTCCTTTAAACCAGTTTTAAGACTTGGGCCAAAATGATTTTGTGATAGTTGACCTGAAGCCTCAATGAAAAAACTTGCAAGAACAAGTTTCTGAAGCATGGGTGACCAAATCACACACTTGTGAACAGCACATGACTGAGAGAAATGCTCCTTTTCACAAAGAAAAAGTTGTTTCAAGAAAAGTAAGGGTAAATTAGCTTGAAGAGAAACTGCTGCATTCATCTCTTTCTTTTAGCTGTACTCCCAACCTCTTGTTGTAAGTAAAATGTTTCAAAACACTTATTACAAGATCTATTGACCATAATGCAAGACTGAGTCTGCATTTTGTGTCCATCAGTAGAAACAACAGTAAAACAAACGGTGACTCTTGGCCAGTCAACAGATTTCCTACTGGATTGCACTCAGAAGAGACTTTATCATATACACAGGAAAAAATGTATAGCACAATGTGCTGCAATATGAAGAAATGACATGGTGAGATGAAGTGCCTGGTGCAACGTGCTTAGTGAACACCAATCTCATTTCATTCCCTTCCCTTTTCCTTCACCTCTGTATCTCTGTAGGCCTGGCTTGAAAGACTGTGATTGTGAAAATACATGGCTAGTGTCCAGAGGCAGCATATGAGAGAAGATTAGAGAAGACTAGAGATAGTTACCACAAAACAGGATCATTAAAATTGATGCAACAGGATAGTTAAAAAAATCAAACCAACAAACAGACTCTTGAAATAATTAATTCACTGTTCTAACTTTGTTAATGATAAAGACTTGCTCTTGTGCCTAAGATCTGCACACTACTGGAGTTTGTTGATGTAGAAGGCTTAAGCTGAACTCAGTGCCTGTGTTGATTCATAGTGCAGAGATGAGGTTGAAAGACTGTTTGACCTTAGCTAAGGGTAGATTTAGTTTAGGATATCAAATATAGCTGTGTCTGATCTGTTCCAAAGTAGAAACTAGAAAAACATCTGGGCTTTTATAAGGCTCCCTTGTAAATAGCCTGCATGACTGGCACTCCTACACTGATGATTGCTGCTGTGCAGTGCTATCAAGACAGGCTTATGTTCAGGTTTTGGGCTCCACCATTCCTAGCATGGTGGCAATCTCCTAAGAATGAGCTGTGGGGATAATAGAAAACTGGGAGTAAGGAAAAGACACTTTCAAATAAAAAATAAATTGATTGCATTTCTTACCTTAGATCAGAGGTAGCAAACATTTTTGTTTTTCCCAAGTGTGGGGAATTGGGAATGGAGCTAATGGAAGAAATAGAATTCAAAGGGCATCTGGGCTCCAGTGTGCTCTAGGAAGGATGCTGCATGCTCTGACCACAATGCATTGAATATTGTAAGCTGTGACAATAAGGCTAAAGTTGCAGGAAAATTTATTTCTGCAAAGATTTATGGGAGATATGCAGCATATAGAGGAGTCTGGAGGGTGGAAACAGACTGCAGGCCCTGGCATCATGAAAAGAAGTCAGAGACCTGGACTACAGATGAGTGAGCTGTATGTACGAATCCATGTCTGTGATCTTTTGATATGAGAAAGATCACAAATTATATCAGAAAACACAGGGTCAACAGTAGCAAGAATACCTCGAGGGAGACAGGAGTTACAGTAATATCAGAGGACAGCTGGTAATGGGGCAACAGCAGACCTTTTTTCCCCCTTGAGGACAATGATGGAGCAGTAATTACTGAGAAGCCAGCAACCCGCAGAGTGTAGGAGTGTCTCAATTGTAGTTAGAGATGCTGAAATCTGGCATATACAGGAATCAAAACTTGATCTCTGAACAACTGAATCTGCAGATGGTGGACAGGTAAGAAGGCAGATAGGGTTGGGAAGGGGGAGGAGGGAATAACCATTGAAATAGTGCAGTGCCTTCCTTGAAAATCCAATACATGTCCATTCAAAGGTTTGTCTGTTAAGGAAACTGCATCACTCACATGTTTTCTGAAACTGAACCTATGAAAAGGTACAGACATAAAAGGATGGGATAAATGGATGCAGTTGGATCAGTCCACTATGTCACCCAAGGAAGGCAGGATGGCTGCAGTCTCTGATCTTTTCTGTTCTTTACAACAATGTGATGATGGTCTAATTGGTGATCTCTAACCCTGGATGTTGGAATTGCAGACAGCGTTTGCGTGGATTGTTGATGTGTGGATTAACTGGGTTAACTCTGCTATAAGTAATTAGCTGCAATGTAAATGGAATAGGCCTGTGTTGTTTGAAGTAATGGTGATTTTAAAATGCTTGATGGCCAGCATGAGAAATCTGAAAAGGAATAGAGATCTGGGCACTCCTCAGACACTGCTAAAAATCAACCCTCTCTCCACTGTCCGAGGAGGACACTTAAAAACTTGATTGGGCACCAGTAATCCCGTTTGCTCTGAAAATGTTACCTCCCAACAAGACACCTCAAAGTGAATGCCTGGGAAATAAAGTTTTCCAGTGTGCTGTATATTTCTTTCATGCTAATTTCTATGGCCAGATGTTACTGATGCTTGTCTCTGTCCTTGCCAATACTTCTGTCTCCCTTACAGAAGCGAGCGTGGTTTCTTTGAGGATCTTTTGTTACTATATGTGCCAAAGAATGTCAGAGCTATCCGCAAAGTCAGAAGAAATGCAAACCTAAACCTGAGATTTTGATGAGAAATGGCTCGTTTCCTCTTGTCCCCTAGATGCCCCTGGAGTTGCTCACTTGAGTATCTTTTGCTCGAGCTCTCTTAAAAGACCTTGAAACAGCTTCCTTTCTGCTCAGTGCTATGTGACTTTTCTAAGTTGTTATGTTGTATTTATATGTAAGAATGAAACAGTCTTCTCTTTGAATAAGAGATGAAACAAGTGACAATGAAAATGCAATTGAAAACAAAATCCTACACAGCTGAACAAACACTGTCCTTTGCATATTAATGAAGATATGCTGGGATCAGTAGAAGACACAGAAGTGGAAGAGAATTTTTTGAGTGTCTGTCCAAACCCACCCATCTCAAAGGAGTCAGGAGATAATGTCTTTACTGTAGAGCAGAGTTGAAAAAATGACAGTTGGTTTGGATTTTGTGTTGGTTGGTTGGAGTTCTTTCCTTTTCTTAAGGAATAGGCTAACTGGTACTGCTTTTAATTCTTTAGCTATTTAACTTCTACATTGCTCTGTCAAGACCACTGCCTGCTTATGTATGTAGTTGAAATCTACCAGTATAGCAGAGCTTTTCTGTTTCTAAATAGTAAAACATTGAGTAGCTTTGAAATGCATGCTTTTGAGCTTAGATCTTTCAAGAAGTAAAATTAACTGTACATTAATATTTAATGCATGAAACCATGATTTACTGTCCTGAGAACTAATTTCATCTTGCTGCAGATGTAAACTTGCCCTCAATTAATATACTACTTGGCCAGATTCAGAGCTGGGTGAAGTCAGCAGGTCTTTCCAATTACTTTTATGGGTATCAGATGAAGTCTTTTAATTAATGCATCACGGAGTGCTCAGACTCATTAAAAAAAAAAAAAAAATCCCATTTCTAGATATAATGCAGATCTTTCAAAATGTCATTGTACCTTAAAGCTGTTCTGCTCTTTTGGATGAGAAGTTATTTACACTTGTGTGAATACATCTGATATATTCCTTCTTTCCTCACACCATAATATGCCCACAGTATGTGTTTTGGTATATTATGTGTATCTTTGAATACATAATATATTGCCAGATGGTATGTGATTAGCAGGGTACACTACAGTAGAAGGATGTCTTCTGCCCTGGGTACATGTACACAGTCTGGTAGTATACGCATTTAAAGTGAATATTTCAGGATGTATTTTTAGGAGAGAAAATAATCTGTTGATACATGCACACGTTCTGTGTGTGCAGCAAATGAGCCACCCAGGAAAGCTGCATATCTAACGTGCTGCTTAAAGTAGTGGAACACTACCTCTGGCTCCTGAGCTTAGCCTGGTGAGATTTTGACTTGAGAAAACATCATTCAGATACTGATGGCTTCTTTTCTATTCCAGTAGCTGAATAATTCAGGTATGCCTTATGGAATGCCCAATGTCCATGTGACTTTTTTCTAGGTCTCTGCTGCTCTTAGTTCCTAGAAGAACAAAAAAAGAAAAAGTTTCTAACAGGTTACTGCCTGTGTGGATGGGAGCACATGGAAGATTTTGTTTTCTCAAAATAGCTAAATGCCAGCCTTGGGCATGCAAACAAAGCTCCACTGTCAAGGAGAACTTGTGGACACATTTCATATTCCTGAAAATCCAACATTTAAATAGGAATCATTGACACAGCCTTGCCTGAAATCATGTAATTTACTGTTTTAAGGTTGGTGCTGTGAAGACACCTGGAGCTATGGTCCCCTGTTCTTAGCACACATTTTAGTCATCATAAATTGAATGCCATAGGCCAAACTTTCAGCACTTAGTAATAAAAATTACACAGTGAAGAGAAATTATAGACATTCCAGAAGTGTACTCTTCATCGGTCGATTCAGGTCTGAAGGTAGCTTTAGGTTGGTAACTGATAGGAGATTCATACAAGAGCCTTAGCTCAGGTAAATCAATAAGGCTTCCTTGATTGTAATGAGATAATGCCAATTTATACCACCTGAAGAACTATTGCCTAGATTTACAGTGTAAATATAATTACTATGACATAGATTTGCTTTGGTTCACTGAGCTGGCAACCAGCAAGTCTTGCTGTATTGTGTCCTTTTGTTCTTGCTTAAATTCTTTCTGGAGAACGGCTGGAGATAGAACCCAGATCACAGCTTCTCTGCCAGGCTGCTGTTGTGATGGAATTAGCATATAAAGTAGATATCATTGCAGAGTGCAGGGCTCCTTCCTACAGACCCTGTGTGCTGCAAGCACTGCAGGGAAGGTCCATTTCAGTGTGGTGTTTGGCACAGCAGGACCCTGCTGACTCGGCAGGACCTGCAGGAGACTTTTCGGTGGTGGCTGCTGTAAGCGGTTGCAATTAGGTTTTGATATTAACATCCTTGGTTCAGGCTGACAGGGAGAGTGGAGCAACTTGGTAGAAATGATTGTTTTCCTGGGCTCTGCCAGCAGATTCAATGAGACATTAGGGTGTTGATTGAAAGAAATGAGGCTAGCTTTGCAATCAGATGGGCTAGAAATGTTTTTAACAACTAAATATTAAAATGCTGGAAAGTACGACGAGTCCTCTGAGTAGAAGGGAGGAAACAGCTGAGCTTAGGTTGCTGTTTCAGACCTGTAAACTACAAAAGTGGAGGCTAGTTATTGCAGTAGAAGTAGAGGAAAAAGAATCACCTCAGATTTCTTTCATTAAGTTCTAGGTTGTGTAAGTTGAAACATTTCATGCCTTTGACCACAAGGTTACTTTGGAGTTCATGAATAATACCAGCACAGGTATCTCTGCCTGGTTGAAGGCTATAATTTAATTTCCACTGCTTTCTCCTTCTTCATTCATGCTGTGATGGCCCTGCCAACAGCTAATATTAGTAAAAGAATCAATAAAGAATTGTTAATAATAATTAAAGCATGGGTGGCTCATTATATTGAGTGGGCTTAGTCCCTCCATTTACAGGCTCTGCACTCAGGTTCACAAGTGAAGCTGAAGAAACCTAACACAACTTCAGTGATCTCTGGATCTAACTGAGAGCAGAATGTGGCCCCTGGCTCTAGGAGCTGTCCTTTTAAATGATTGACTTCTGGTTCTAAGTGTTTGAAAAGCCTTGCAACTCAGGGAAAATTGTGAGGGGAGGAAAAGGGCTGAAGTGAGTCAGTGAACAATCTTTTTGTGCTTGAAAAAGAAACTTGTTTTCAAGTGCTCTTTATGTCACAAATAAGAGTACAATAGTTTCAATGCTAGCATCTAGCAGTCATTTTCCAGAGTATAAATGCACTATAACTTAGCATGATTTCTGTGCTCCTGGGAGGCTGTAGACTTAAATAACAAGGGTGCTCCAGGTCACAGCCAAGATGCAATTAACCCTGAGATTGAAGAAATACCTTCCCACCTGCAGGAAGGATTCTCATTTTGAATAGCTTTCCATTAGTTTTCCTGTGGGAATGACACAATATTGGCAGTATTTCTGGAACTAATATGACAGTGCTAGCCAGGGAGCAGTTTAGCTGTAGGTTCTTAACACTTCTAGGGGTTCTGTGGGCTTTCAGTCAGGCTCTGACTATCTTCTGGCTTTGGGAAATTTTATTTGTCCTTATGTGATTGAGGTAAATCCACGTGGCAAAAGAAATGGCATGGCCCTCTTTTAGCAAAGGATGCATCTGTGTGTAGCTGAGTTGTGATTTTTGTTTGTTAATTCTGTATTCGCCTTGAGGTGGCATGTACCTCTAATAATGGTGGTGTTTTCAGTTGACCCACAATACTCAGATGTGCTTGAAATTCTATAAACCAAATTTATTTGTATCTGAGGAACAATCTGATGGATAAAGCATTGAGTAGGAGCATTTATAAGAATCAGAATTCTGGATTTAGTCAAAGCCATCTAGTTGTTAGGAAAAGTAAGAACCTGAAAGATGGTGAGAAACTATTTAGCTCCTTTTTTGAATCTACTTTCACCCATCTGTAACTTGATGTACATCAGAAAACCTCAGCTCCCTGTACTCTCTGAATTCCTTTGCTTTTTTTCTAAGGGATTAGTTGTGTGTGTTCTGTCACTGACATTTTAAATAATCTGACATATTGAAACTTTAATCCTGGTTACTGTGTTCAGTTAATTTTGTATAACTCTTATCGCAAAGTCAATTCTGCTGAGGGAGACAGAATAAAAGTGAAGCAAGAGGAAGAATTACTCTGAAATATACTTCATTTAGCATAGAAAGCTTACAGTAAAATCTTAGGAAGTGTGGATGCTTCCAGCATGAGATGGTCCTGGAGAGGACTATGCTTATCTGGAGAATGGCTTTGTGCTGGCTGATGGTTCATCTCAGCAAACCTTGCAGAGGTAGCTATCTGAAACCTTCAACACCAAAAGCCACTGGCTGAAGGAAGAGGCTGATTTGAGCTGGTGCTTGTGAAATCTTCAGAAGATATGGTCAGTACTGAGAACTGGACTGCAGTGACTTCAAACTGTACTTGAAAATGCCTCTGTGGAATCAAGTGTTACATACTTGCTAACTGGCTGCCTCCCCCTGCCTGTGGAGTCTGACCTGTTTGGCTATCTGGGATTGTGCTTGATAAACTCGACTGTCAGGTACAAGGAGATTATAGACAGTGTTGCCACTGGCTCATGTTATCTCTGTAAAGCATAACCTGCAGGATCCTGTAGAACAAAACAGGACAATATTGAAAGCACTGAAATGTGTCTGAAGTGATGAGCAGAAAAATAACTGCAAAAACATCAGAAGCACTCTGGCTCATCAGCTGCTGCATGCTGCTGTTTGTGTTTAGGAGGAGATTATTCTTAGTGAAGAGTTCCCACTCTAAGTATCAGATAAGTCAGAAAGTGAAAGCATTGAGAGGAATGAAGAAAAAGCACAGAGTATAAATACTCACATGAAACTAAAACCAGATTACTTAGTTTCTTAAGGGGTCATTAGAGGTGTAATGAAAATGAAGAACACTTTACTTACATTTATAGTGATTGTTGGAAGAACATTAAAACATCTCTGTTTTGGGAACACCTCTGTATTGGGAGGCAAGGTGACTTAGGCCAGATTTTCTAAGGTCCCTTCCAACCTAAATAATTATTAAATTCTTATTTTTGTTGAAGCCAAGAGGCAATCAACTTTTAAGTGCTGTTTTGGCCTGTGGATCCTGTACACACTCTACCCCAGTGATATGGCATGTTCTACTGAGTCCATGATGCTAAACAAGAAAAAGAGGTTAAGACTTCAGTGTAGAAAAAAGGCCTGAGGTTGGGTTGGATGTGGTAGCAGTTCTTAAGGGCTGGATGTTGTTGAGTCAACACAGCTTGCAAGGCAGTGTAAAAAAAAATCCTGATAGATTATAGAGTTTTTTCCTCTTTCCTCAGTGTAGTCAGGGACAGTGACTGCTCATCTGGTTTGTGAGGACACACTCTGTGCAGGGTGAGGTTCAGCTTTCTATTAATTTCAGCCTCGGAACAGCTCTGTAAGGCAGTTTGACTTTTTCATACAAAATGATTGGAAAAAGTCAATGTATAAATCTGCCCTGGATTTAAAACTTGCATTCTGCATTGGCAGCAGATTTGCTGTCTGTTGCACAGGTGAAATGAAGGTCCAATTCACCAATATTTATCAAGGTGGCTGTGCTAGGCTGAGAAATGTATGATAGTGTTAACCAAGAGAATGCTGAAGTCTCTCCTTGCAGAGGGTACAGCCAACTATGTGACCTGCTAGAGCAATGTTTGGTCTGAGAAGAGGCCAGTGGTTTCCTATTTTATGCAAACTAGGCCAACAGATTCTTGAAGTGTTAAAAATATTCATCTCTTCTTGAGTAAAAGCAGATTAAACGAAGCTGGTTGGCTGTTTGCTATAATAAAACCCACCAACCTGTCCTTGTCCAGAATTTATTTCAATAACATGTTCACTTCAATAGTGGGTAATAAGAAGATTATTTTTGAAAAGTAAGAGGAAAAGAACATAAGCCCAAAACCCACTTTTGTTAGTGCTGCAGTATGCATCTGTTGCAAGGTTAATAATAGAGTTATCTCTGTCGACAAAGGAAAGAGCCTGACAACAGAGAAGAAATCCAAATGGGTTTGAGTTCCTTGCATAATTGTTATTTTAATTGCCATGTTCAAAAAAGGCTTCAGAGGTTCCCCAAACACTGCTCATCTCCAGATGAGATTTACCAGTGCACCACTCACATGCTTTCTTTGGAAAAGTCATTTTCTTGTTTTATCATGTTTACAAAACCTGAAGTGAGAGTTAGTTATGAATCTTCTGTTATTTGAGTCGCTGGCAGATGCTAGGAAGGCTTTGCTGTGTGATAGAGTTAAACTCTCTGGGACTGATTACAAAGAAATTCCATTAGCAATATTTAAATGCCATCTTTGAAAGACACTCTATAATATGTGTGTTGGCGCTGATCAAGAATAGTACCTTTTAAAAATGAAAAAGTAATGTGACTGTTAGTTTAACATAAAAATGTCAAACTGTGGGCAGTCTCTTGTCAATTAAAGAATCTGGGCTATTCCTAATGGGGATAAGGATGAAGGCGGGGTTGGGGGGGAGGGAGAAGCGGGTACTGAAAATTGCAGATGTGCAGAACTACTCAGAGATTATTTGTGCTGGCAAATAACACTGTCAGCCAGTTTGGGAGTAATACAGGCAGCTTGATACCTGTTCTTCCTGAGCCTGATTTCTTTTTCTTAGAATCTTCTTTAATAGCTAGCAAGGCTTTACAGCAACCATGGCTATGTTAATGGTGTGCTGAGTGGAGGTGGATTTGTCCAGATTTAAAGAATGTGCTTTAGCAAGCTCATAAAATGTGTTAAAACCGCAAACTTGCTTGTGCTGAATGGAGTTATATACCTGAGAGAGCAATGAGGATCCTAAACTTGGGAGGCTAGTGAAGTTGGTGCTTTGATAGGAGTGAAGAAATGTAGATGAGCAGCTCTATTACCTGTCGGTTCCCGTTAAGGTTATCTCTCAGTATAAATAAAACACTGCAGTCAACTGTCAGCCTTTGCTTGTCTGAAAGTAGCTTCCAAGGAAACAAAAGTCTGGTAGAAGTTCATTTAGAGGGAATGTCATATAACAACTCTGTTGCAGCTGGTATGTGGGGTCTCTTACTTGCTCTTGGGAGGTCAGAGGTGGATTTTTTTGTCTTTTCTGTTAAAATAACACTATTTCCATTGTGCTATTCATCTCGTCATCTACCCCCCCACCACACACACCCTCCTCTTTTTCTCTTCCTTTCCCTCAGACATTTTTAATCCATGTATCTAGCATTTGTGTCTTCCTGGGCATGCTTAGAATCTCTTCCCTCTTACTGTCTAGATAGTCACTGTTTCTTCCCAAAACATCCCACCTAAAGTGAGGCCTGTGCAACAGCTGCTGCTGTGATAGAATGTGAATATACTCCAACAGCTGTCTTATGATTTAAATGTAAATTAGGAAGGAAGCATTAGCATCTCCATTTTGCAAGACAGGAGCTGAACATTGGAGTGTGATTTGACCAAGGTCATGAAGGTTTGTGGCAGATCTAGAAATTGAACATTCCAGTCCATTGTGTGAGCCCTGAGATATTCTTTCATTTCAATATTTGTACATTAATGACAAAGTCTGACTTGTTTATCTAACCACTCACCCAGACTGAAATGGATTCTTTCTTATTTTTTTCCATGGGTTCCTTTCCTTTATTCTTCTCGTGTTTATTTGATTTTTGTTCAGATCCCTCTAAATGCTTCCAGCCTGCCATATTTATTTCTTTTCAGCCCAGTAGCTTGGATCTTCCTCTTTTGTTATTTTGTTGCTCTTTGTACTTAATGTTTTAACGTGTCTTTTATCCCAACTTCTTAAAAGCGTTTCATCCATAGATTTGATGCTTTTTTTGTCAGCCTAATATTTTCTCCTCCCTCGAGGCCACCAGCCATTGGCTCATGTTTTTTGTCATTGCTAATTGTTATGCTTTGTTTTATTGCCATGTCCTTCTGTTACCCTTTCACAGTACTTTTCTCAAAATCACTAAAATACAACGGATCATGCCACCTGTAAAGTAAAGCAATGGACAATCTTACTGTGACATCACAAACTGGGGCCCATAATCTATGCTGCAGAAGGCTTGCCGAAAGCTGAATGTCATTTTCTTTTAGTACCACTAATATCAGGTTTTCTCAGCACTGTTAATGCCTAATATTAACACATTAATTGTTCTCCAACAGAATAATTGGATGTTTTGATATCAAACAGGTGCTGTAGTTAGATTGAAGCACAGAAAGTGTTGTCTTGACTTTCTCCCAAGAAGGTAACTAAGTCTAGGAATGCTGAGGATCAAGGAATGGTGTTTTCAAGGACAGCTGGAAGGGGAATTGTGCACTAGTAGTGCTTTTGTGGAACTTGGGAATTTTTAATATGTCATAATATTGATATATTTCATAGAATAGAATCATAGAATCAACCAGGTTGGAAGAGACATCCAAGGTCATCCAGTCCAATCTATCACCCAGCCCTGTCCAATCAACTAGACCATGGCACTAAGTGCCTCGTCCAATCTTTTTTTTTTAACACCTCCAGGTATGGTGACTTCACCACCTCCCTGGGCAGCTCATTTCGATGCCAATCACTCTTTTATGTATCTGTGAGGCTGTTCCTCCTGAAGGGTGTCAGTAAATGCTAGAGGAGTTGATAGGCATTAGAGGGGCTGTGACAGGGCAACACATGGCACAGAAGGGTTGGAAGGGTATAGGAGAATTGCTATGGCTGACTTTGCACTGACAGACAGAGGGAAAGGTATTCTCAAAAGGCCAGCAGTGAAAACGAATGTCCAGAAAATCTGAGAGAGACCAAAATCTGTTTCTCAAACTTAACAGTAACAGGTGGGACCTCCAGATGTAGGGGAATTTCAAAACTAGGTACAGGTAATAGCATGCTTGAGAGGTATATGATCATGCACACTTGCCTGGGTGGGGGGAGAAGAAAAAAGACAGGAGGAGGCATCAATTTTGCCTCATTATAGGAGGTGTGAATGTGGATGTTCAAAATGTAAATTAAATTGTCCCGGTGTTTGAAAGCAGTGAGGGGATGCTGTGTGAGCAGACACAGGGCAGGCAGTGGGGTGGTGTGCATCTCCAGCAGGCTGGAGCTCTACTGATGTCTAAAATAGTTTTGTAACTTTTACAAACCCTACATAATCTATAAGGCAAAAAAAAAATCACATAGCTGAAACTTTTAAGAAAAGGAAACTACCTCATTTATTTGATACAGGAATATGTGAGCCTTTAATTAGGGACTTCAATAAGAGCAGAAGTAGACTTCCCTTCATGTAATTGCTGTGATGGAAACTTGTTCTCCTGAGTTGTAAATGTGTACAGGATTTTTATCATTGCATTTTATCTTTAAAGAGAGAATAACTGTGTTTATTAATGTGGTTATATTTACCCTTAATGCAATGCATTAAGTATCTCTTTATTACTTAGAAGTCTACCTTAGCAGAGTATGTGCTTGTAGAAGAGCAGAGCTATTGATTAGGCTGCTTCTCAGGCACTTTACTGTCATTACAGTTGGAGTAGGATTTGCTGTGGCGCACTCTGGTTCCTATAAGGAGTGTTTTGGCCACTGTGTGCTTAATGATTGCTGTTGGAAGTCACTTTCTGTCTTGCACGGCACTGGTATTGTTTAAATGGTGGCATTTCCATCTTTTCATTTGCACTGCTAATAGTAATAATTAACCAGTTCTCTACTTTCACTTATTGATCACTCAGGTATCATAAATGTGGTCTCAGTATATGAACTTCTGCATGAAATGGCACTCCTGGTATTTCTAATATTTATCCCAAATAGCTTTTAAAAAACAAAGTAGTATACAACTTCTTTCTTAAATGGAAAGACTCTTCAGGACTCACTGTTTTTCTTTGCTGCATAGACAGGTCCATATGCACAAGTGTTTCTTCTGTAGTGAAACCACCTGACACAGAACTGTGAGGGGTGGGTTGGGGTGGTTTGTGGAAACCCAGTCCTGGGCAGGTACTTAAGATGACATTTTTGCAGTGCTTATACATACAGCCTGATAATATGAAGAGTGCTTGCAGGTGAATTTAATCAGTTTGAATCTTATTTGTTTGCTTGCTCTGTACATATATGCCTGGCTGGACTGTGAGATATCCTACAGCTGCTGCTTCTCTTCCTGCTCTCTCCTTCTGAATTGGTTGGCTGTTTTGCCAGCTCAAATTCGCTGTCAAAATCTTGCAGTGATGATCTTGCTGATAGTTTCTCTCACTGGAAAGCTTCTTCCCACATGCAGTGTACCCACAAGGCCACTGTTTGTTACTCTCCCTCTTGAGAGCGAAGCCCACCTCCTGGGGCTGGGAAGGCATTCCCTGTATTGCTTGAGGGGAACTGCATGCCCTGAGCAATGCTGGCTTTAGAAGGTTGTGTGGAGTGGTGCCTCAAGGGATAGCACCTTTCCTACAGCCTGTACCTAATGGTGATCTACAGCCATTCAAATAATAATAATAATAATAATAAAAAGGTCAAAACCATTAGAGATAACACTGGTTTGGAGGGAAAAGTGCTTTTATCTTAAGTGGAGGTTTGCTCTAGGGTCGTTGCACTTCTATGAGAGAGAAGATTTCATGGCAGTGGGCTGCTGCAGTGGAGATTGCTGCTAACATGGCAGGAATGGAGCAAGGTGACAGGCCAAGTAGTGAGCAGCATCAGATAATGGGAAGAGATCAGTTTGGGGACCAAACCTACTTTGTGGTTGTGATCTGGCGGTGATGGAGGTGCTGTGGAGCTGTCAGTTGTCCTGGAACTGTGGTGCTGCTGATTACAATGGAGGATATTCTCACAATAATTCTGTATCCACAGTGAGGGGAGAAACATTGCATCTTACAGATTCCTTTAAGGTATAAAGATTCTTGCTCTTTATTCCCTTTTGTAATTACATTTTTGAGCTGCAGACATGGAGTTGTATTCCCCTCTCCTTTATCTGAGTGGCTAAGGTAATGGCAGCAAATGCTCCACTGTGGGTCAGGGAGCAGGCAAGGGAAAGGCTTCCTCCTGGCAAAAATCACATTTTATTCCACGGGGAGACAACATTTCTTTGTAAAACACTCCTCTGACTTTAAAATAATACCTAATAACTATAAAATTACCAAATGTCAGGTAAACAAAAAGTTATTAAAGATGACCTTATTAGTTCTATCTGCAATTTTCAGAGCAAGGTAATTGTCAAGTCTCACTGTTATTAGGTTGAAATAATAGTTTGGGGACCATCAACATTAAAATTTCATTATGATGGGACAAAAAGGCTCATGTATAATCAATAGTAAGAATCCATTATTATTGACTTGGAATGAACGAAGCATGAACACATTTGTGCACATATGAACAGTTAGCAATCTTTTGAATAATAAAGAATTAACACTACACAGATAATGTCATTCTGGGAATTGGACTTAAACACAAATTGGTACATGGATCTGTTTGTGAAGTTGGATTCACATCCCTTGATAACTTCCATTAAGCTGTTTCTCAAAATATTGTGTCTGCAATTTTGTGTTCCTTGGCTCTGGCTTGAGAAAGGTAGAGCAAACATGTCAGGGGTGTGGTGGAGCGTGTCCTGCTGCATGGCAGGTTTGGAGATGGTGCTTGTTGGGGTACTTAATGCATCAGGCACAGGTGAGTGGGAGCCAGTTGGCAGGGTTTTGTTGCTTTGTGCCATGCTGAGCTTGGCAGTGGTATTTCGAGGAGGCAGTTGTTGGTTGCGTTGCAGGCACCAGGTTGAAATAGGTAAGGGACTGCAAATGTTGAAACAAGAGAAGCATGGAGGCTGTGGAGTCTGCTCGTTATTTGGGATAGGGCCAAAACTGCGGACATGGTGTACAATGTGACCACCTCTACTGTACATGATGTGCTGAGACAAGCTGTTCCCAGCATGTTCTTTTCTGTCACTGTGGGAGATGTCACATTGGCAGTATTGTTAGTCTCTTATTTTCCACTGAGGAGGTGGACCCAAAATGCACTTCAAAAAAAAAAAAAAAGGCAGAAGTCATTATGTGCTAAATCTGATGCATTTAAATTCTTTTCAACTTCACTTTGAGTTTCTATGTACTAAGTGCCTTTTGAAAGGTGTTATTTAAGGGTATTTTAACCCTGCTTCCAGACTAATAGCTGCTTCTCAACATTATCTTCTGGCTCGTTTACCCACTCCCTCATGTTGGCTCCCAGCTGCTACTATACCCACAGTACTTGAAATCTGAGTTAGCTGTTGACTTCAGGCTGCGGTTTGTACAGGGAAGGAGGTTTAAGTTGCTCCAAACCTGCCTGTACTTTGACAGTGAAGAGCCTCAGACATGTAGTGTTAGTCCATGTGTAATGAAGTGCTCTGACTCCCACGTTTTTTTTAAATTCCCAGTCACAGAGCACTACAAGAGAGATTCTGGTCTTCTGCTATGAGGTATCTCTGCTCCAGGTATCATAAGTTCCTCTCTACGCTTGCTAGCCCAGTCAGAGAGCACCTAGGAACAATTTCTTCCAGAGACTAGCCATGTGGCTCCCTTCTGTAGCATGCCCTACTTCTGAAGGAACTGGGAAAATCACTAGTCTTTTTTTTTTTCTTTAAGTAAAGAGATCTTGTGGCTGCGGCACTTGACAAGCTCAAGGAGATTTTCTGGTAAATATGGAAAGTAATTTTTCTTTTTTTCAACTGTGAAATCATTTTCTTAGTCAGTGGAGAGGGAATAATTATTTATTACTCACATTACAATAACACTAAGGACTAGTTGGGCTAAATGCCCAGAAATTGAAAACGTGTATTTTCTCTCTCCCTCTTTTTTTTTTCCCCCATTGAAAGGCACTGATAATACTTTAGATGGAATGAGTGTTGTATTGCAGTGGCACCTGCCTTAATCCATTAGAATTGTTATAATTATGAAAGAAAGACTGTTATTTCCTTTCCACTTTTACCAACAGTCCATTTTCCCCCACCTTGTACTTAAATTTCAGCTGCTTTTTTAGGGGTAAGAAAGGAAAATAATTGAGAGACAAAGGGCAGTAACCCAGCTGAGAAGCCCATCTGTTGCTGAAAGAGGCATGGAAAGAAAGAAAGGTAACACCAGTAAAGCTTTTGGATTCTGTTCTCTTTACCTTGCTGCTGTGGAAGAGGAAAAAAATCAGACCTAATCCTTGGAGAGAAGGCAGATAATGCCAGTGTACTACCAGTGTCTCCTTTCTGAGAAGGGGGTTAGAAGAACAACAAGCCTTTTAGCCTGTCCAATAATGAAAGCCAGAGGTCCAAAGTACCAGGTCCAGAGCATGTGAATGAATGGCTGTGAGAGCAGGTATAGTAGACAGTCTGAGATATCTTCAGTGAGAAAGACTGAGGGGAAACATAGAGAATTATGAAATTGAGATGTCATTGTGGGGTCTGAATATGATTTCTGAAACTGTTAATATTTTTTTTTCAAGAAAGAGATATACAGGGCATTTACAAAAGCTTTTATAGAACACACAGCATAAATTAGTGAGCAAGTGGTTCAGAACAACACTATCAAAGAACAGCTGAGTATATAATAAATCTAGGGGGAGGAGACACTCCCCTCAATCTTATCAAGCCTCCTTCTAATTTATAAGATGGTGAGTAGCCAGAAAAATTATCCAAGTACACCCAGGAATTATACAGGAGTTGAAAAATGCAATGCCATTGCATTCATAACACAGGATTCATCCCTGATGCAGTTCCATAATTATAACTCTTAAACATAAATTCCCCAAACCAAATCTGCTGCTTTATTAGATTGAATCATCACTGCAGAGTTTACCTAGAAAAAGCCTATTTTCTCCAGCTTACTTGCATCAATCTACCTTCCTTTTAGTGCTAAAAGTAATTTCAAGTAATGCATTTAAAATCTGACTTTCAGCATAACTATGTTTTGAATAGAGTTGTACTTTTAAACCCAAAGTCTTTGAAACATTTTTTTTTTAGTAAAACTAGGCAACAAATGCTATAAAAGTTGCATGTTTAGTCTCCTGATGCTTTTGAGTGTCTGCTTCTGTGTCTGGTCCCTGATGACCTGTGTGTTTGTTCCCATCTGTATGCAAAAGTTCTTGCACCTTTATCAAGAGTGGGTAATAATCTAGACAGAGACATACTTGAATTCTTCTTCATGGGCAAAATATTTCAGTTCTGCCTTTCTTGTAATCTGTTTCTAAAACTTTGAGGAGAATGATAAAGGTATAGTGCCTGCTATAAAAAGTAACATTTCAAGTAAAAGCATTTACTTTATAGGTCATAATTGTTTTAAAGTAGTATTTATAAGGGGTAAATGCAGTGCAATTTACAATAGCTTAAATCAGCCATGAGAATGCTTCATGCTCATAAACTGCATTTCACTTGTGAACTGTTTTGAATACCCCAGAGACAATGAATTTGCACACATACATTTTGAAAGAAAATCCAGCTTTTCTCTTTTCTGTGCATGAAAACTTCTTGCTTGCTGAATTCATACCTTGTGCCCTTGGCCTTGTTTTTATTACTGTAGCATACCTGCCCCCCAGTAATCGTAACTATAGGCAGGATCTCTATGCTTTGCCCTCCTTCTTCTTACTGTTTGGAGAGCACACATTACTGCTGAAGAGACATAAAGAGAAGCTTCAGTTCTATTAAGCTAAGAGCATGTCTGAACTCAATAGAAGCCCTTTTTGTATGACCCCTCCACTAATGCAGCCCTTTGGATTAGAGGGAAGGATTTCTTTTTCCTTAGAAATAAAGTAACCTACTCACAGAACTGTTGGTACTGCTATTTCCTCTTCTGCATAGAAGCCAGCATAATGACAGAAACTGTAAGCTGTTAGTTTTAGTGGTTTATTTCTACTACACAAGAGAACTGAGTTTACCAGTTCTATGTGCTCCAGACCTCTTTTGTATTAACAACAAATGATGACCTTCCTTACCTTTCTGCCACCCAAGGTGTCCAAGCTCAGACAAAACTCATTGACTTGTCCATCTGAATCTTTTTTATGACTGTTGACAGCAATGGACCTTTCGTTCTAAAGAGATATAGAAAAATTGTATTGATTCAGTCCTCACTCCATGCAAACAGTTTTAAAGGTTTGTAGTCACTCCAATCAGCTTGACAAGAGCTGCCATGTTTAATGTCCATCAAATGCTGAAGAGGTGTGAGCCATTGAGAAATAAGTCTAGCCTTTGAAATGAAATCTGTTCATTTTTTTTTCTTGAGTGCAAAAAGCATCTTAAAAAATTTAACTTCTGTTTCTTTGTCACTTTTATAACTCAGAAATGCTCGATGAGTGTTCTTGACCTTCAAGAAAGCTCTGTGAATTTTACTGAGGTTTGAATGGTGGCAGGAGGATTCGGAAGAGAAATACTTCTGCTCAAATCAGCTTCCAAAAGTTTAGGTCTTCATTTAAACTTGTTCCAGTCTTTGATCTGGCAGATGGACTGGAAGTCTCTTGGCATCTCGTATTTAATTTTCTTTAAATTTATACCAGTGTAAAAATGTTACGAGAAAACTTTGTCACTTGGCTGCTCTCCCTTATGCTGTGAGAGAGAGCAGGTGGTTGAGAGACCTTGACTTCAGTAGGACCTAGATCTGGACTTCAAAAACTTGTGGTATGGAGGAACGGGAAATTCCAAAGCTGAGATTTTCAGAACTTTTTGGTTAAAGAATCCTATTAGCCAAACCAGAGTTTGGCTGATACAGGCTTGCCTTACCTAAGCTCTGTGTAACTCTGTCGTAACTTCTTGGAATGGTGAGAGTCCAGCAAATACTTCAGTTGTTTACATCTTTTAGTTATAATTCAATGAAAAATGATTCTGCTTGTCATAGGTAACTCTTTTCCCTGTGATGTTTGAACTTCCATTATGGCAGTAATTATAACATGTAATATAAAGAGGTCTTTGTAATTACGTTTTGACAAATGCACATTTCATGTTCAGAATATTATAGAAAACAACTTTAACTCTTTTAGCTTCTACCCTGTTTTTATTTCACTGCAGCATGACTTTGCTGTTCTTGGACAGCATTATTTTTTAGGGAATGTATGTATTACATATGTAAGAGTGCAGTTTTGTACCTTATCTCTGTTCCTATTTGTCTTTCACAGATCAGAGCATTAATTCCTTGTGTCTTTGATGGAAAGTTAGTAAAAAAATTAATGTGCCATCCCAAGTTGCTTTATTTAATAGTGACTTTGAGTCTTTAAATCCTATTCATTTTTAACATATTAGAAAACTTCTAGAGGGGAATTATCCTCACTTAATATACCCATTAAGAAGTGCCTAGGCTAAGCTGTGCCCCTGGCCGTTCCCTGTGAATATCAAGAAATGCTTCTGGATCTGCCCCTTATCTTAGAAACATTACACTGCTGATTTTTCTCCAACGCTCACTGAACTGGTGTGTGGTTCTGGGCCCTGCAATTTAAAAAGGATCTAAAAGTCCTTGAATGCATCCTGGGGAAGGAAGAAAAGTGGGTGAAAGTGTCATAAAGCATGCCCTATGAGGAGTGGCTAAAGACCTTGGAGTTGTGTAGGTTGGAGAAAAGGAGGGTGAGGGGTGACCTTGTTGCTTTCTACAGTATCCTAAGTAAGGAAACAGGAGAAGGGAGGTGCTGATATCTTCTCCCTGGGATTCATTGATGGGAGTTATAGGAATGGTTCTAAGCTGTGTCAGGAAAAGTTTGGACATTAAGAAGCATTTCTTTATTGAGGGATGGCCAATACCCCAAGCTTACAAGTTTTTAAGAGACATTTGGACAGCACCCTTAATAACGTGCTTTAACTACTAAGACTGGTGAGGATTTGAATTGAGTTTTCTCCATGTCTATTATGCATGAAGAACATTCTCATGGCTTCTCTACTTATATGTTTTACACTTGTCATTCTGCTGATTGCTTCCCACTTTTCAGGTCCTTCACCAGAGGCCTGATAGGGCTTTTAGGACTGATACCTCTGTGCTGGCAATGAGTGAGCAGTTCTTGTGTTCAGTAGCCTCTGTTTGGTTTTGAAATCTGTCTTTGTTCCCATAGAACCAGCTACTTCACTGAGCTCTGTCCATTAACAGTAGACCACATTGTATCATATTTATTTAAAAAGCCATGGGAATATTGTTAACCAAAATAGCAAAATTGGAATACATTCAATCCAAAGAGATTTTTTTTTCTCTCCTCTGCATTCAAAGGCATCAAAATTATTCTTCCATCAAAACATAACAATTGTTATGAATGATATCATAATACTGTGAACTGCTTAAGAGCTTCCACTTTAAAACTGTAATGGGCCATGCAGACAGAAGAGAAAAAAAGGCTAAAAGCATAAATTGAAGATAATCAATGTGAATAGACCTTACCCATTGTGCAGTTTGAATAGGATAAGCACACATTATCTGGCATAATTGGTTCATGTGATTTTTCTAATTGAAGAGAAGAAGTAATTAGAGCTTAATTGAAGCAAAGTAACACAATGTCTGTCAGCATTTCTCCTTCTACCACACATTATATTATTACCTGTCATCTTTTACTTCAGTGGGAGTGAAAAAATGAGGAAAAAAAAAACCTAGTATAAAACCCTAGGAGTTTAACTAGCCACTGCAAAGGTACAGATGAAAGACACTAAAAGCAGTAAGAGCTGAGATTGACCATGTATACTCATGAGCGCTTCCAAACGAGGATTGTATAGTTTGCCTAGTTAAGAAATGAATTATCTTTTGAAGAACAGTATTAGAAAGTCAACCTTGTTAAATCTTAGAATAACATTTAAAATGTGTTTGGTTTGACTTGATGCTCTATGCTTCCTTCTTCAACTGAGGAATCTTTCAGTGTGCACTGAAGGGGAAAAGTTTTGTTACCTTTAGCAAAGTGATAGAGAACGCTTCTACAGCCCCTCACACTTGTTTGGTTTGGTTTGTGGTTGTTTTTAATTCATTTTTTGGGACGTTTTTGTTCCCCAAACTCTCTGAGAAGACCAATTGGTGCCAGTGCAGAAAAGAGGTTGTAGATGGAAGCTGTCTGGGAGATGCCTTGAATAGAGAGAAGGGAAATGTGCTGAGGGCTTTTTGTTTCCTGGGAGAGGAAAGGAGCTTGGGTGATGGAGTAGCTGTTTCTCTGTGTGTGAAACTTTGGTTGTAACTTAAAAAACAACAGTTACTTACCACAGTTACTTTTATTAAGGGTAGGTGATATCTTAAAATCATAGAATCAACCAGGTTGGAAGAGACCTCCAAGCTCATCCAGTCCAACCTAGCACCCAGCCCTATCCAATCAACTAGACTATAGCACGAAGTGCCTCATCCAGGCTTTTCTTGAACACCTCCAGGGATGGCAACTCCACCACCTCCCTGGGCAGCCCATTCCAGTGGCATATACTTGTGATGTAATAAGAGGTTCCATTAAGTAAGAATGTTTTTGGGCAAAGCTGTAACTTATCTCCACTTCCCTTGTTACTATCATGTCTTCAGTGTTGTGTCATTGCCAGTGAAGCTGAATAGTGAATATTAGAGATAAATCATCTGCATGTTACAAAACCTGCCAGGCTTCTTGCTAGTCATCCTGATATTGGTTGCTAATCTATACTGGTGATAAAAGAAACCACATCTTGGAGTCCTTTTAGCACATTTGTAGTGGCTGCTATCACTTGTCTCCTGTGCTGGATTCTAAAACACTGGAGTAGGATGTAATTGGGAAGATTTCCAGACCAGAAGGTATGTTAGGATCTTGATTTCTCTCCTTGCCATGTGTAGTAATACCTGTCAAGGATAGAAGGAAAATGTTATCTTGTTTTCTCTTTATTTGCAGAAGGGAAAAAAAAATCTCTTTGGGAAACAGTGACTTAATCTTTACTACCTACAATATGCTTCACTTGGTGGTATATTACAATTATGTCATCAGTCTTCAACCTAAGTACCTGAATTGCCACTGAATATTGGCTAGCTCAGGTGTTTACAGCAACCACAGGCAGCCTGGCTGTGACTCCAATCTGGTGGTCTTCCAATTATGATAAACTCTTATAGTATGAAAGATATGCATAGAATACTAATATGATGTCTTGGGTATGACAAATTCCTTAGCATAAGCGAAATGTATTCATTTGGGGAAGCTGTCTTTGTTGTTTGTTTTTGTTGTGCTGGAATTTGCCTCATTTCCCACGAGAGGAAAGTTTTAAAATTAGGCTCTCTAAACTCATGGTCAAACTTTGAATTAACTTTGGAACTGACATGACAAGAAATTTCTGGTCTATAATACTTTTATTTCACAACATGGCAATGATGAAAGGCTCTGGATTCTATCACCACTACCTTTTCATTCTTCACATCTATTCACCTTCCCATTTTATGTTGTGGCATTTAGGTAGAATCTGTTACCTTCCCATCTCTTGGGGCTGGGCTTCCACCACCGGGGCTAGGCTCACTTCAGAATGTCATTTGCTATTCTGAAATGCATACTTAGCAGTGAATCTGTAAAAATCTGTTTGTTGCATCACATAGCTTTTTTTTGTAGAGGTGAGAAAAAAATTCCCTTTCTCAGAGGTCTATTCCAGCCTCAATAATTCTGTGATTCTGTGAAAAGAAAACACTTTAGACAAAGTAAATATTAAAATAATAATGCCTCCAGATGCTTGCACTGTCAAAGATGCATCCATTCCATTTATCAGCTCTCCAACATGAGGGCTTTGTTCTCCTTTGCTATGGAGTGAATGTGGTGCACTTCATCTGTGTAGAATTGTGATGGTTTGAGAGTTACACCCCAGCCCCCCCCGCAATGAAATCACTGAGATGAGGCTCAGCCAAGCTGGAAGCTAAGGAATGAAGTTTTATATTTACAGCTTAGCACAACATACAAGCAGATATTTACAATATATCACAAATATATACAGAACTATACAAGTTAAAAGTAATACAGAAACACAAAACCCCTCCAGAAGTCAGAATCCCCAGGAGGGGCTCCCAACCACCCTTCCACCTTCTTTGAACCCCTCTACCTTATCCCAGAGTTTGCCTTGCCATGCAAGGTGAGCTTGGAGGGTCGGCAAGGGGAGTTGAAAGGATTAGTTACACAGAGGAAAACCAGGGCACCCACTGCGACAGACACCCACACACTCTGACTCTCCTGCTTCCACCATCTTATCTATGTTCTGTATTCTTGTTTTTATACATCTCAGCAAGCCTGTGAGTGAAGCAGACATCACCACTGTTTCTTTTTCACAGCCTATAATCTAATTTTTCTCACTAAAATATTCCAATTTGTCTCAAACTAACACAATAATAAAAATTGAATGCAATGACATGGTTTGGACAATGTGAAGAACACAAAGGCATTAAATCTGTCATCTGGTTAGGTGGAAATTCCCAGTGTGAGAGCCAAACACCTGAGTTTTGAATTGCCTCTTGTTTGCTCAGATGTAAGGCACATGTTAGCAGGTGAGTGTTGGACATTGTTTTCTCAAGCTGATCAGCAAGTGCACCTTGCCAGCTGATGCTGATTAGTTGTCTTCCTTCCTCTCGCCTACAATATCTGCATAGTCAGTGTAGGGCACAGATCCTCTCTGAGCACTGAGAGGTTCCAACTGTTTCTCTGAGAATGGCATACACAAGAGGCATGGAGGGCAACAGTGTAGGCTCTACAGGCTTCCTGGATGCCCTATGGGCTTTCTGCTCACCCCAGGCTTGCACTAAACATGTTTTCCTGTGCCTTCCCTTCTGCTGATTAAATTAGCTTGATGAAGCCTAGCACATATATGATTGTGCACTCCAGCCATATATCCTGCCTGATTGCAATGTCAATATGTGTGTAGTGCAACTCCCTTTTCCTTTACTGAAGCAGTGTGAAACTTTGACTGAGTTTTGTCTTTAATGGCTCTACAATTTATGTTCATTGACAATAGATGCAAAACAAAATTAAATTTAGATTGTAGTGAACAGCCTTTCTCAATCTGTGTTTAATTAAATGGTTCTCTCCAGGAGCACTAAATATGAAAAACTTGTTAGTGCAAGAGACAGGGCTACCAATGTATCACATAAGCTGTGCATGCTGCAAGTGAGGTTCTGATCTTTGTGCATATTTCTCTTTTTGTTTGACAATACATCTCAAAGTTTTAGCACCAATGTCTTCAGTTCTGCGGCATATTGTGTTGATATTTGAATGTGTGTGTACTTTAAGTGCTTCTCTGCCTTGTTGGGCTTAATTATGGGTGGAAATGTGTAAAGATCAAATGGATATTGTCTAAGAGCTTTTCACCATGTTCTTCCAAGGCCTGCAAGAAACACTGTTGAGGAGATTTATGTGGAAATGTAATCTCAAACAAAGTTGAAGGCCAAGCTTTTTAGTTTTTCAATAGGACAAGCCTCATTCATTTGGAAATTGATGGGAAAATTAAGCATTTGCATGTAGTGTAAGAGTAATGGAGGTCACATTTCCAGTTTGCTTTGAAATTACTTACATTGCATCTGCCTTACAAAACAGATAAATACTGCAGGTAATATTGCTTAGGGCAGATGTGGTGAGGATAATTGTTTGCACATGCCTGGTGTTGGAATGTCAAGTGCCAAACCTGGCTCTAGAAGTACTCTTTTGCCTCACATCTCTTCTGGCTAAGGAAAGCTGGATGTATTATAGCTAAAACTGGAGATATTTTGTGTTCACCTAGTCATAAGTTGTTATAGTATGTTCCATTAATATTAAAAAGGGAGAAGATGAGAGAACCTAATAACAATGATTGGATTGTAAAGATCTCCTTTATGAGCCTTCACCATCTGTCTCTCGCAGTGCAAAAATTAAGAGGAACCAAATAAAATTACCTGGCTAGCAAATTTGAAGAAAACACCAACCAACAATGTCACTTCTTCAGATTACCAAAGATTGGTGAGTGGGGTGAGGAGAGAGGATGAGGAAGCAAACTTCATCCTGACCTTTTCCTCTGATTAACTTGCAAGGCTTTTAGCATCAAATAGGGAAAAGGGGGAAATCTTGATGAAGAATGCTCTGCAAACAAGGCTGATGTTTCATCAGTAATGCACATGTTGTGAGCTTGAGAAGAATGAACTTTGATAACATTGCATATTGTCTCATGGTGTATAGTCATAATATGCCAAAATAGGTGTACTAGCTCTAAACATCTTGGGCTTTTTGAGGCTTAGGTTGGGAGTTTAGGACCACAATTTCAGCCTAGCCTCTAATGTACTTCTGTAAATTATAGTGAGCCACAATCATATATTTAGCCATCTGTGTGTGATATATTGTGCCAGCAAATAACTGCATGTGCAAAAAATGAAAGCCAGTGTTTGAAAACCTAGCTTTCCTATTCTGAAATGATTTTCCTTTTCTGATGTGTAATAGTAGAGTAGTAAGTTGAAGTGCATGCTAACAATTATTTGGACAAAGCATCTCAGTTTTCCTGAAGGTTCCAGTGGTGGAGGACTATGAAATAGTGAGGTGAGGGGAAAATGCTGAGCTTGGCCACTTGTCAGTGAAAAGCCTGTTCAATGAGAAAATTTAAAGTGAATATGTTTACCTGCATAAACATGTTAAATAGGTTAAACGTTGGAAAGGGGTGTGTGTGTGTGTGGAGTGGGGGAGGATGTTTAGAAGTGATAAGCAAAAGCTAAGGTACAAGACATTAGTGAGAACAGTTTTGCAGTAGTCTTGTCTAGAGAAGGGTTTAAGAAGATTTTTAGGAAAAGTCTTGACAAAATTAGCCCATTGTATGGCAGCAGTAAAACTAAGGCAAATGCCTGCCAGCAGGCATTTCATGAATAGGAGAATAGAATGATTCAAAGAACTGATTTAGAACCCTACAGTACAGGAAACCTATTAGAAAAGAAGTTTAACAAGGGCTAGTGAGGAAACCCCCAGAGATGCTGGTCAGCTCCAATATTATTAAAATGTAACTCTCGGACAGGATTCACTCCTAATATTTGTTTGTCTATTGCTAATTTTGACTTCCTGATAATAAGATTTTTTAATCTTTTGGATTTGAAGATGTTTGTTAACAAAATTTGTTCTTTGTTTTTTATATTTAAAGCACAAGTTTACCTCTTAACCTTCCCTTGTTCAGGTGTAGATTGAGCTGTACAGTAGTGATGGTGAAGTGTCTTCCAAATTTTTTGCTGTTCTTGAGACTTTTCTCATCTCTAATTTGTTAATAGTGTTTCTGGACTGTGGGTACTAAAGTCTATATTCCAATATTAATCACAGTAGTACCAAACTGTAAGAAACAGCCCTTTTTAATTTCATTTTGCTATTCATTCTTTCCAAACATATTCAAATGGAATTAGTCTTTTAGCAGCAGCATTATTTAGGCTCTATACTCAGCTGACTATTGGCAATGACTCTGAAGGCCTAGTCACAATTTGTACTCCACAGCAGAGGAGCACACAGCTTGCACATCTACACACTGTTCCTAGATTAATAGCTTTAATAGTGGCATAACAATCTGTTCACTGGGCAGAAGGTTGTTCAGATTCTCTGCAGCTCCAGTATTAGTTAGGAATAAAGATTTCAACACTAGATAATATGAAGTGAGATGGTAGACACCTCAGACTGTAAAAGCTGAAATTTTCTGTGCACTAAGTCAAGGTGGTGATACATTCATTGCTTCCGTGCCAGTAACTACTTAATTAGTATGCGTAGCTGCTGCTAATGACTCCCCTTCTCCTCCATTTCAGGCCAATTCAGCAGCCGTACTGGTGCCTCACAACACCATGAGGGAACTTTTGAACTGAACATCCTATCAGTAAACACCTCTGAGCTACCATCTGCTTCAGAAGTGCAAGAATCAAATGATACTTAAAAAATAAGAGAATACTATCAGTAATGTTTTAAAGGTTGACCAAAACCTCTGTAGGCAGCCTTCCAAGCTGCATCCACTCTTAAGGATGTCCTGGCTGGCCACCCAAAGCTGAAGCAGATGCTTCTTATGTGTGCTTTGTGAGGTGGAGCCTCAGCTGTTAAAAAAGGCAAAATAAGGATGATAAAAGCTGTGCCCCGAACTACTACTATGTGGGAGGCTTTAGTGAGATACTTCTTGGTTCTTATGAAGTGCCTTAAACCCTTTCTGCTGTTGTCACTTATGTTCTGTATCCGTGCTGTGAAAGGCTTTAAGACTTTCCCAAAAGGTTATGTGTTTTCTGCAGTGATGGACTGAAGAAATAAACTGCAGAAGCCTGCAGGCTCAGGAATAGCTGTGATCAAATGAATTTGGACTGCTTCATGATGACTTCATCTCTTTCACTCTCTGCCTATATATATGATAGGCTTCCAGCCTCACAGAGGGCCATGTTTTCAGTTGGCTTATAAACCAATGAGCAACACAGACTAAAACCAGCTGGAGATATGAAGTCTTTGATACCTAATCCTTGCCTTCTCTAAGATGATTTCAACAGTAACTCAAATAACAATGTGAAAATCTATTGCCTTTGTACTCTCTGTGGATGTCATAGAATTGTAGAATGGTTTGCGTAGAAAGGGACCTTAAAGATCTGGTTTGATTGCCCCCCTGCTGTGGGCTGGGACACCTTCCACTAGACCAAGTTGCTCAAAGCTCCATCCCACCTGGCCTTGGATGCTTCCAGGGATGGGGCATCTACAATCTCTCTGGGCATCCTGTTGCAGTGGCTCACCAGCTGTGCTACGAAGATTTTTTTTTCCTTAGATCTAAACTAAATCTATCATCTTTCAATTCAAAACCATTGCCCTTGTCCTATATGAAGTCTGCAAGCACACATACTTCACATCTTTGTCCTGAATTAAATAGCAGGAATACATTTTAATGAACAGGAGTTGGCCAAATGACTTTCCCAAGGTCTTTATTTCTGCTGCGAGGTTATTAGCAGGGCTACTTTTTGGTATGCCTTTTAAAATGTGACAGTTTTAATCGGTAAACAGGAAGCTGGACAGAACTGTCCTGAACCTATCCTCTGTGTTATTTCATCATCTAATTGTACAAGCTAATGATCGAAGGCTGCAGTATGTGTTACTTTCTAGTTCACACTTGACAGTAGCTCAGAACAAATATACTGTAGCTTGAAAATACAGTTTTATGGTTTTGTTATTTACAGAGGGTGATAAAAGTTGCATATCGGAAGTTCAGTCTCTGAAATAATGGATGCATTTATAAAAGCAGGGAGAGCTTTGATGTTTCAGAAACCTTAAGGATGAGGGGACTGATGGGGGAGGGTATACTTGGGACGATAACTAGACAGTGACACAGTGAATGAAGTCAAATGAGAAGATATTGATAATCACAAATTCTTAAAAGCCAAGGAAAAGTGTGACTTCAATATGTTAATGAAGAATCTAAGTCACTGCATTTGGATTTAATGCACTTTAATGGCTCCAAACCTACTGAACATCTAGAATAAAATGTGTAGCTAGTGCTAATATTCTTGGACCTCTTCCAGAAACAAGCCAAGGCAGCACTGATATTTAGTCTCCTTTAGAAGAATACAACCCTGGAGTCAGTTACTCAAAACTTAGATTTTTAAACTAATGTAAAAGAGAACAAAATATGTGTCCCAGTGTGAGCCAAGTGATACTTAAAAGAAGTCTAAATTTGGTAAAGTCATGTTGTCTTTTATCTCCTGCACTATTAGCATTACAACCACAGGGATTTCTTGTATGCTCTATGCTATCAGAAACTGACAGCTGCTATACTTCTACAGGGCCTGGCACTTACTTAGCTTACCCATGTATACAGCTGCTTCTGAGTTTGGCCATTTTGTGTTATTATTTCAATGGTTACTTCTTTTTTTCTGTAAAAAAAAAAAAAAGCCTGTTTTCCACTTAATACTTTAAAGTCTCAAATTCCCTTTTGTTTCTTTGTTACCTCTGATGGAGGTTTAAGAATCATTTGAACTTTTCCCTTCACCTTAATCACTTTGCCTTGAAATGCAGAAGAGCTAGTGATGATTTCCACCCCCACCCCCCACCCCCCCGCCTTTGACTCATAAGTGAAAGAAGGAAAATACACTGGCAGCTTAATATAGGTCCATCAGTAAGACCTGATAATATGCATGGAATGAATCCATTAAAAAGTCAAAGAGTAACATTTATGAAAATACAGCATTTACAGCAATATTTTGCCTTGGCGTCAACCAAGAAATATATTCATGCAGAGCGACATAACATTCAGTGGAGTGGAAAATAGTTTATGTAAAATTGTCCTCACTATGAAATTGTATCAATACACAGGGAAAAAAGGAGAGATTTTTTTAAAGGTAAGAAGCAAAACTGTTCTGTTGCTTCATGAAAAGGCTTTTACACATGATAAAAATTAGTTTAGACAGCTAAGCAAAAAAGCTAATTCAGAGGAATTGCCAAAGAAAACAAGTCATAGGCACTGTGAAGAGAGGTTACATTAAGGTCAGGACCTCATAAATGATTGTGACAGAAAATCGTATGCTCTTTTTTCTGACCTGCATGAAATATCCTTGTCTGCATTAACTCATAAATGATATTGGGTCTGTAGTCTGACTCATTCATAAACCAGTCTTTGATAATCCTCTGATGGATGGTTATGATTTCCAGTGCTGAGAAGATATTAATAGTCTGTGTTTTCGGTTCTCCTCATGCAGATAATCTCTTCCCACAGAAACAACAGAGTGTAGCAAGACAAAACCCTTCAGATTCCTGTCCAAACCTTCCAGCCCATGAGGATGTGCAGAAGTCCAGGGATATGACTTTCAAACCTGAGTTCCCCCCCTTTCTCCAGTGCCTTTGGAGATGTGGCTCTGAGATTCTTATCAGCTGCTGCTGTTGCTCTTGAAGGAAATATAAAAGGAGATATAGAGTAGTTAGTGCAGCCTTAGGCTTAGGTACTTCAGTTGTCAGCTCTACCCACTTGCTTTCCCATTTCTTATGGGGATTGCAGCCAGATTCCCAGACTCCCATATTTAAAGAAATGGTGATGGTGAGGCATGGATGCAAGTGCAAAGGATTATATACTTAATTACTCTTAGCTAGGTGGGTTTCTGTGAGCAAAGTGCTTCCAAAGGGATGGAGAGAAAGGCAGATGTGTTGCTTGATATTAAAAGGCATTTAAAAAATAAAGACTATTGCCTTGTATCTGTAGTTATAGCTGAGATCTACCACAGAAAATAATTTGTACATTTACTTCTCTAAATGTTCAAAATATGACGGTCTTCTACAAAAGCTGTAACAGAAAGTTCTGATTCCCATGTAGTTTGCATGCCTTGTAATTTTTACTGGCCTTTACTGTCAGTACCTTAGAGTAGCTAATTTTACTTGGAAAAATGCTGGTTAGCTTAGGAGAGGCATTTTCCTAAAGTTTAGCACAGAAGCCTGTAATTTTATACAAAAGCTATTGTTAATCTGTTTCTGGGCTTGGTGTCTCTGTGTGATATTTGAAAATAATACAGGGAGTTATGAAACATCATTGGGGAAAAAGTCTGTCTGTACAAAAAAAATTGCTATTTACAGGATGAGAGTCCTCAAGGCATAAAAAGTTGTCCCCAGAGAGAAAGCCAAGACTGATTCACTTGTGTTTTAACCTTCTGTGCTGAAAGCAAACAAGCTTAAGGTACAAACAGATTGGGAATTAATTGGTGTAATTAACATTTTGTGATGATAATGACTTCTAATCAATACTTTATGCAAATAGCTGTATCGATGTGCTGAACCAAACGGTGTTGGTTGTGTTTGAATGGTGGGGAAAAAAAGCCCAATGACTTGAAAGCTCTAATGAAATGCAAACCTTTCAGCTCAGGTAAAATCCTGACCACATCTCTTTCAAGGTAAAAAGAAGATCCTTTAGTGACCTATTTAATTAAAATGGCTCTGATACTGCTGCTGACTAAACTTCATAAAATGAGGTGACTGCAAGATGAAGCACATTCCCCTGTTGGCAGTTCCCTCTGTTAAACCACTGTTTCATCATGTTAGCAAAGCAGAACAGGAAAACCAATCTGGTCTGAGCTCACAGCAGTGATAACCCTTCCTGTGGCAGGAGTAGCTTGGCACTTGGTTCAGATGTCGAGGAAGCAAATATTAAGAAGCTTTCGAGGCCAGTAGGAAAGAGTTACATGTCTTCTTTTAGATGGGGAAATGGTGTATGACGTCTTTTCTCTGTCTCTGGAAATCACCATCATTTTTCTCCTTAGTTCTTTTTCTTTCTGAAGTTATACAGATGCCATTTAGAATGGGTAGGCTAGTGATCAGAAAAGGTTAGACAGGAACTGCCAGTTTTACCATGCTCCAGCCTTCAACTCCATATGGTAAGCAACACCTTTAACAGAACTTATTCACAAATGGTTGCAAATTCTTCTTCTTTCAAATGAGAATGGGATATTGGGCAGAATGAAAATGCAATTACTGCTAAACTTAACTCAAATATTACCTGAATCATCTATCTGGGAATATGGTGGAATATAAAAAAGCCCTTTTGCTTTTAAGTCATGATGTTAAAAAACAGGAGGAAATTATTTGGAATAGTAGTTGTGAATCTTCAGACAGAAGGAGGCTTCAAATGCCACAGAATTAGTTCTTTGCAAAATAGAGATCAGCTTCTACTTATAGACCTGTCAAGGATCTTAAGGATCTTCTCCAACCTTGAATGATCCTATGAAATGTATTTCAGGCCTTCAGTCTGAGTGTTGATGGATATCCTCTTGCAGTAAAAAAAGAGACCATGAGTGACAAGTCTTTCTAAGGGTTGTGACAAGTCAGGATTGACCTATGCTGGAAATGCTACATTGTGAAGATTGTGTAGTTGCTGTTGTGATAACCCTACACTTGACCAGCACTTGTTGAAAAAGGAAAATGGTGCCAAAGTAAATGAACTTTCTGTATACAGTCCTATTTTTATTTTTCGAGATGGAATAAGAATGCCTTTGCTATTATTTGTGTATCCTCCAAGGAAAAGCCACCTTGCTTCCTTGCTGCTGGGAATGCACAAAAGGTTGCTGGATTTTGTTGTTTATGTGATGCTAGTTGTGTAGAACTTAGAAGCCTTTTGGAGAGTCATAATGAAGCATTAAACTTTTCAAGACAGCCTGACAAGCAAACTTCCTTAGTCCTCAAAGAGGAGGCAGTCCATGCCAGGTATTGGCCAAAAATAGCTGTTGGGATTTCACCCAATAAGTGTGTGTCTCATCAGCATTCTGCAGTGCTGCCAAAGTTTGCTATAGCATGAAGGAGAAAGAAACAAAGAAACATAAGGAGAGAGGGGGAAAGGAAGCTAATGAGAAGAAAAATTGCTTTTTAGCTGTTCATTGGAACTATTTTGGTTTCTCGGTGAACCTGAACAGCATCTTAGGTGATAATGTGGGGAAGCTAACATTTTTGGCACACAAGTAGGAAACATTTGCAGTTTGGGCAGTCTGAAGGGATGGAAAGAGCTAGTTTAAGTGCTTTTCTGAACAGTAGTAGAATGCAGCTTTTGTATGTACCAATTCATCAAGACACTGGGACCTTAATCTGGTTCCAGTAGTAAAAGCACCCTAAGCAAATGATGGGGCTTAGACTTGAACTGCTGTGGACCACTCTCCCTTACTAATGAAGGGCTCATGCTTCACATGTATATAAATGTCTGTTTAACTGCCTCAGAAGTATAAAGAGACCTTTAAATCCCACGTGGTACAAGACTTGCATTTAAAATGACTATCAAACAATAGGTAGCTTTGTTTATATATATATTTAGTATAAGAGAGCACAGAGTGCAGAGACTCCCAAAGGAAATTTGAGGAGTCCTGTGTGAGTACCTTCATCTGATATCGCTGCTCATGATCTATGCTGTGTCAATCTGATGTTTAAAAACCTCAGTCCTCTCCTCTTGAAGTAAGAGTAGTCAGTGTGTCTTTGAAGACATTTCAGTGACCTGAAGAAGAGATTTTTAGGAAGGCTGGGGTTTGTTTATACCTCATGTGGTATAAAATGAAGTCAGGCAGCTACAGCAAAATGTGTTTTTTTTCTGGATGTTTGCCATGTAATGCAGACATGTCAATATGTTTGATTAGCTAAAGGTATATGGGACAGATGTGTTGAAATAAATTATGCTTTAATCTTTCCATGGGATCGTGTCCACTGTCTTGTCCTACAGACAGACAATACATTTATTTTTTCCCCTCTGCTTCTGAAGTGGTTATTCTATTCTTGTGTACCTTTTATTTTAGTGACAAATATTTCATCATCTATGATTTGTTCATTAGTAAGGTCTCCTTCAGAGAAAGAAGAATGTATAGTGGACTGTTTGGAAATTGGTATCTTCTGATTGTTAATGCATTCAGACAATGCAATCCAAGTGAAAATGAATTAGAACTGATGTCTGGCAGACTACTTGTTTACAGGATTCTTCTGTGTGCTCTAATGTGTAGGGTGTTTTTGCCAAGACTTACTAAATGATGAAATGATGTCACAATTAGAATTAAGACTGGCAGATATCTTTGTTAGAATTCTGCTATTTGTTCTTCAAAATATAATCAATTAAAAAAGGGCCTTGCTAAATAATAAGTCAGGAAGTAGCAAAATAATCACTTAACTGCTACTGTTTAGAGAAGGCAGCAAATTCTTTCCAGTCATAACTAAAAATTATGCAAATTGGATCCTCTGTCCTGCAAGTTCATGGGGTGTGTGCATGTGTAAGAGAGAAAAAGCTGTACAACTGCAGGAGAGAAGTCAATAAAGGTCAGGCTCAACCTTTCCTGTAAACAAAATTGCCATGTTCTGAACAAATGATTAAAAACTCCATTTACTGCTTCGAGTATTCACAATCACCAAGTAGATCCTTTGAGCTAGCTGATGATTCTAAAACTAATCACATTCCCAATTATACCTTTATAAATATGATTAACAAATTATTGATTTGTATAGCCTGATCATCAACCTGGATTAGTGTCTCGTTTTTCCAGAGGTTAAACTAACAGGATGGAAAAGGCAGACTTTAATATATATTACAGTCTGAAAAGAGAAGTATGATACCTCAGGTAAGCACAGCAAAAATCTGATAGAAACAAGGATGGTGAAGAGAACAGAGATGGATAAGTTGTTTGTGCTTTTTCTTTCCTATGTGGTTGGATGCTAAGGCTCACCTGCTAGCTTGCTGTCTGCTTCCAGATCACAAAATTTCACCTGGAGATTGAGCAGCATACATGCCAGTAGGGTATTTTTGAGATGTCCCATCAAGAGGTCCTCACAAGCTTGTTGGAAAAAAATGGGTATTTTTTTTTTTTTTTAAATACAAGTGTTATATCAATTAGACCAAAATTTGATGTCATATTTTGAAAGGAAAACAAATAAGCTCCTTTCCCTCACACCCACCCCACAATTTCTATGGTTAGACATCAAAAATTGGGGAACATTCCACTATCTTAAGAAAACCAGACTTGAACTAGTAAAAAAACATAAGTGTAGAGCATTTTAAGATAAGTTCTCTAAACGATATTTAATTCCATTTCCACTAAACTTATGCAAACCTTTTGAGGCTAGGAGGATTGGCAAGAACTGGATAATTCCGTTCACACAGATTATAGAATCATAGAATCAACCAGGTTAGAAGATACCTCGAAGATCATCCAGTCCAAACTAGCACCCAGCCCTGTCCCATCAACTAGACCACGGCACTAGAGTGCCTCATCCAGTCTTTTCTTAAACATCTCCAGAGGTGGTGACTCCACCTCCCTGGGCAGCCCATTCCAATGCCAATCACTCTCTCTGGCAACAACCTCCTCCTAACATCCAGCCTATACTTGCCCCTGGCACAACTTGAGACACTGTTTCCTTGCTCTGTTGCTGGTTGCCTGGGAGGAGAAACTGACCTCAACCTGGCTACAGCCTCCCTTCAGGTAGTTATAGACAGCAATGAGGTCGCCCCTGAGCCTCCTCTTCTCCAGGCTAAACAACCCCAGCTCCCTCAGCCTCTCCCCTTAGGGCTGTGTTCCAGGCATCTCACCAGCTTCCTTGCCCTTCTCTGGACATGTTCCATCATCTCAACATGTCTCTTGAATTGAGGAGCCCAGAACTGGACCCAGTACTCAAGTTGTGGCCTGACCAGTGCTGAGTACAGGGGCAGAATAACCTCCCTTGTCCTGTTGGCTACACTGTTCCTGATAATAGTAATTAAATAGACAGTGAAAGCCTTTACGAGATTGTGCCAAAATGACTGAAATTATATTGAGCCAAATTCATGCCTAGTACTACTCCATCTGTGTCTCTGGTCCTGCTACATCTAAGCACAGAGAGATGATGAGTCATGGGGAAATGTATTTTAAAGAAACAGAGGGCAAATGGGTTATCATGGTTTTAGAAACTTGCTTCATACTTTTTCTATGTGTGATGAAAGGCAGCATTTTTTCATACTTGCCCAGCTGGTGAAAATGTGAGTGATTTTATTTTCAGGAGCTGGCATGCAGGGTTTGGTCAGAAGTGGTATAGGGAGGGGAAACCTTTCATAAAGAACTGCTAACAAATGGGATTCAACACTCAGGAGGCTCAGATGGCCTATTAATTCTGGTTCTGGCTTTCTTCCAAAACAACTGTGCTTCTCTTAATTCATGGCTAATTTCTATCAGAGATACCAAGAGACCATTTCTTTTTTCGACAGGAAGCATCCACATTGCTTAAATGGATTCATGTGAGGGGCTTTAGTGAACAGACATTGATTGGCTTGTCTCTGGGGCCTGGCAAAGGCCTGATGGGTACTGGTTTGACATAGGCAGCAAATGAAATACGACCTCCAGCAAGCAGGTCTGAGCTGCTGGGCCTTTGTGGAATCCGGTAGCTGAGGACCTTTTCAATCCCTTTTAATTAATGAAGTGATTTGACTTGACTGAGATTACACTTACAATAAAGAATTAAAAAGTAATAAAAAGAAATCTCTTAACAAATATGCAACAGGGAACAAGGACCAAATTAGGCCCACGTCTGATCCCCACTGTATCTCTTACTTCTGTATGCACTTCGGACGGATGATTTTACAAGGGAGGATTTAATTTTAAAGCACTGACACCTCCTTACTTTGTGTTATCAAGTTTTGTATAGAAGATTAACATTATGATCTCATATGCCTAGATGATGAGTTTCTCTTCTGTGTTGTACTAAATTTCTCTCTTCCTCAGGATTCCTGACCTCCTATCCTAGTTGCTTCCATGCTGTATTTTCTCCCATGAAACAGCATTTTAGCTCCATTTTGCAGGATGCCAGTGAGTAGTGATCACTGCATATATTTGCAATGGGAATGCAGTCATCCGGTGTCACTTCTGATGGGGGCATGAATCTACAGCCAACACAGTTTAAATGATTTCCCTCTGTGTTATGTCTGAAATCACTCCTGAGATTGTTTCCCCCTGCCTCATCTTACGACTTCAAGGTGACATGCAGCATAAATAATCCTAAATCCAC
This sequence comes from Tricholaema leucomelas, assembly GCA_013400475.1. Taxonomy (NCBI): domain Eukaryota; kingdom Metazoa; phylum Chordata; class Aves; order Piciformes; family Lybiidae; genus Tricholaema lacrymosa; species Tricholaema leucomelas. The sequence goes on along the minus strand of WAAF01018538.1, from coordinate 1,034,750 downwards.
TTGGAGAAAGTAATGTTCTGACTCTGACTGGTACATGATAATTTTGGAGATGTAACTTGCTGTTATTAGCTTTTCTTTCAGCTTATTTCGAGTTGAGGTGTGACTTGAGTTGGTGCAAGTTCCTCCCTGGAGGCATTTAAAGCCAGGCTGGATGAGGCCTTGAGCAACCTGCTCTAGTGGGAGGTGTCCCTGCCTATGGCAGGGGGTTGGAGCTGGTCCCTTCCAACCTAAACCATTCTATGATTCTAAGTCTAAAAGACCTCCACAGTAATAATTTGAGGCCATTAAGATTGAAGGAAAGAACCAGGGCTGGCTTAGACTTCTCCATAATGTTTCAAGGTGTTGGAAGTGCGTTGCTTGTAGCTGAGAGGTTGCTTCACTTAAACTCCTGATTTAAACACTCTAAACAAAGCAGTTGCTGAAATTGAGGGAAAATGCAGGTTGATAAAATAAATGGATCAAAGCTTCTGTATTCTTGGCTAAAGTCATGATGTACTGGGGCTTCCAGGTATATCATAGAATCAACCAGATTGGAAGAGACCTCCATGATCATCCAGTCCAACCTATCACCCAGCCCTATCCAATCAACTAGACCACGTCACTAAGTGCCTCATCCAGGCTTTCCTTGAACACCTCCACCAGCTCCCTGGGCAGCCCATTCCAATGCCAATCACTCTCTCTGTGAAGAACTTCCTCCTAACATCCAGCCTATACTTCCCCCGGCACAACTTGAGACTGTGTCCCCTTGTTCTGTTTCTGGTTGCCTAGCAGAAGAGACCAACCCCCACCTGGCTACAGCCTCCCTTCAGGTAGTTGTAGACAGCAATGAGATCACCCCTGAGCCTCCTCTTTTCCAGGCTAAACAACCCCAGTTCCCTTGGCCTCTCCTCATAGGGTTTGTGCTCCAGGCCTTTCACCAACTTCTGGACACTGTCACCCTTCTCTGGACACTTTCTGTACCTCAACATCTCTTGAATTCAGAGGTCCAGAATTGGACACAGCACTCAAGGTGTGGCCTGACCAGTGCTGAGTGCAGGGGAAAAACAACCTCCCTTGTTCTACTGGCCACACTGTTCCTGCTACAGGCTATGCATATTTAAATGCATAGATGAGGTTAGCTATGCAGTCTTGGGGGAAGCTTCCACAGAAGAGTTTTACTTGCCCTCAATGTTGTGTGTTTGTCCATGGATGCTCAGAAGGTGCTGTGTGAGAGCATACTTCAGCGAGATGCACTATGCAGGGGTGTACGAGACACTTCACTGACCCATTGTTTCCACTGTGCGGGAACTGCAACATCACTGTGAGCATCAGTCTGCTTCATTATAGCAGGGCATGTGCTTTGCTCCTCAGTTAATGCAGTATCTTTCCCTTTATTCCAAGAACTTTTCTTTGTTTGCTGCAGCACAGATTTATTCTGTCTGCCAGAACCAGAAATTCTTTCCATCTTTTGGTCATGGAAACAGCTCTCTTTCTGCGGTGCAAAAGAGATGCCATTGATCTAAGATTGAAGCGGAAAACTTAAAATTGTTTGTCAGATTTAAATAAAACCAACACCCCAACTTCCTCATTTGACAGTGACTAGAGCAAGACAGGAGATGTTATAGAGGGCTTGGGTGTGGTCCACTGGGAGCTCATTAAAAAGTGGTTCCACTTAGATGCTATTAGGTTTTTGGAACAAGAAGCATCTTAACATGTAGAAGAGGATTTAGAGTGGGAGAGAGTGAGCAGTGATGTGCACTCGGTTACATAACAAAGCACAGCTCCTAAAACTTCAGTTTTCAACAGTTCTGGCTTGGCTAAAATATCACTTAATTGCANCCCCCCCCCCCCCCCCCCCCCAATCTTCCTGAAGTTTTGCAGCAGGTTTCAGCTTGGCACTTGAGTCATCTTCCATGTGTGTGTGGACTTCAGACTAATTTGAAATTGAGAGTCATCAGTGAATGACTGCACTTAACAAATGCTGTTTTGGTGGCCAGGGGCAGCTGCTGGTACTCCGGAAGGAGAATTAATCCAGGAGTTATAAAGATGTAATAAAAGCTGCATTTGTGGCTTTAACTGCATTTTCCTTTAGAAACTTACTTGCTGTGCTTTTAAGCACAGAACCCGCTGGCACTGTTTTCGCTGAAGACTAACTCCTTTATTTTCATGGTTGTTCAGCACTGGCTCTTATAGCTGGGAGTTGGCTTTCGCGCCTGTAGGTCACTGTGCCACCGGCACCGCTCTGTCCGCTCCGTGGTAGGCACTTTCGCGGCTGCTTTGCCCGGCGCCGCGCCCGTGAGCCGCGCTTGAGGGGGCAGCGATGCTGCTTAAAGGGGGCTTCCGAGCGGATGGAACTGGGGCCGGGACAGTGCGGACCGGCGGGAGAGAGGGTCTGGCGGCCCGGCAGCAGGTGGCAGCACCGCACCGGGGATGGGGAGCGGGGCAGCCCCCGCAACTGGGACCGACAAAGTGCCTGGAGGGGTTTCTGATGAGACCAACAGCCCCACAGCCCCCCGGACCCAGGCTCCAGCTTGGGCATGCGCTTTAGAGAGATGCCGGTGCTGAAGGTAGTTTGAGTAATCGTTCGAACGGGAAGTCCATGATGCAGGAAAGGCAGGCAAACAAGAAAATGTATCAATGTCCCAGCACCTTAGAAACACCTGAGTCAGGTGGGTTTACTAAAGTGCCACTTACAGCTGAAGCACCTACTGTCTTGGTAGGTGGTGGAAAGAAAAAAAACAAAGGAGGTGTCTCTGAGGAAGATGGCAAGTAGACCTGAGCATGGGAAGATAGAAATTGCCATTGCCCATAACTTGCAGTCACACACACTTGCATGTGATTGTGGTAAACCCCAGTTATCTAAATATCCTGCTGCCGTGACTGTCCTGTAAAGTAGATTAGTGTTCATTTTCTGTAGGTGAGTCTGTTGGATCTGATTGTTAGAAATAGTTTGAATTAACTTAAAAATACAGTTGGGGACAGAAGTACAAGTCAACATGTTAAAGGGAGAAAGGTACAGAAATGTTAGGAAAGAGAGGGAAGAATAAGAGCTGTATTATTCTGGCTAATTAGTAAGAGGATGCTATAATTGGATGCCACTGGACAAAGTGATGATAGCACTAAGGGGTTTTAAAAACCTTAAGTATAATCAAGTGGAAAATGGAGAAATTATGCTAAGGAAGGGGAAGGTGTGTGAATGAGACTGTCTTTGAGTACCTTGTCAATAGCATTTTAGTCAATCCAGATTTAAGAGAATTACTGTTTAAATCTAAAATAGCTTTTAAAAAAATCAGGCATGCCATAATGGGTGTGTAAAAACTATTTTCTCTTTTGATTCTTGGAAGTGGTGGGAGGACAAGGGCTGAGAGGCAGGAACAAAACTCTATGGAATTCAATAAAGACTTTGGGATAACAGAAAGAAAAGCCTGGCAACTGTGTGAAAAGAAAAGTTAATGGATAATGCTGACAATGAGGAAGGACCAAGAGGTGACTGAGATCTTTTAAGAGAACTGGAAGAGCAGTAAGAAAACTTGGAGAGGGCCACCCTCAAATTTCAAGTATGCTGCATCTGAGTACATGAGTATATGGACTGCAGAGAGTTCATAGAATCTGATAGAATTTAGCATGTGGAAGTTGAGATCCGTGTTGGAAATGTGTGCTTTATTTTTCTAATGTGGAAACTTTCTCAGGTAGGTTCCATGACACTTTTACCTTCAGTTTCCTTTAAATCTGCACTTTGGGTGTCAGTAGGTTGATATTTTGATATCTGAGATTGATTGACGAGATTTGTGCTGTGATGCCATATTTCAGTTCCAATGTGCACTGTGTTTCCTAGCAGTACTAGTTTCTATGATCCCTCCAAAGTCTGATGAGAAGACGATGACAGCATTCCAGGAGTTTTCTTCCATGGACCTAGTAGTGCTTTATAATACCAGTCAGCAACCTTAATCTTAGTGTACCAACAGAGACTCTGTGCCAAGGATGAAACAGTTGTGAAAGATAGGTTCATTTAGTCACTATTCAGCATGACAATCTGTATATACACTAAGTCTGCTTGCAAAATTTCTGACTTGGTATTTGCCAGAAGGAACACCTGAGGAAAGATGTCAGTGTTGTTTATGTTCTTAAAAGTCTGCACCTCTTCACTGATGAAGAGTTTGTTGGGATATGTAGGTTGTGATCTGACTTGGCATACCCATTTTTTTTTGGTGGCTTCTACGGCTTTATGTTGTGCGTATTTGGCTGTGTTTGGTGTTGATTGTTTGTTTTTTATGCTAAAGCAAGTGGTTTAAAAAGTTAATAAAGTTTCAGAAAAGCATAATTTTGGGAACTGTTTATCATCATAAGAGCACTACTAGGTCACAGTATTCAAGGCAGTACGTACCTGTAGTGATACTTCTGTTATATTGCATCTTCCCTGCCTGGTGCCATGTGATCATCTCTCACCACATTGCTCTCTAGTATTGTCTAAATAAGTACAAGAAGAGTCAGCTATAGAAATTGAGTTATTTTTACCATTTTCATGTAATAACCATGAGCCCTGCAGGCCTAGCACTGGCAAAATATCATAGGTTTGTCATTTAGAAGCAGAAATTTCTGTATAATTTCCCAAACAGAATTTTGGTCCCCTCTGCTGCACTGAATTTTTTAGTGTCACATTTTTCGTGGTGTTTCTAATGAGCTGTTAATGAGCTACTAACTATATATGTAAGTGAAATGGGGTTAGACATTGAGAGATTATCAAGAAATAAAATGCCATATAATACTTTAAAGTGTTATAAAATAAATTAGCGTCTTTAGTTTTGCTGGCACAAAGCTGATCTTTAATAATCTAAAGCCTCGATTCCTCTGAGTGATGTTCACTTAAGACATTTTCATTCTGTACCCCAAGTGACATTGCAAACAAGTTCTTTGATTCACCCTTCCTTACAAAGATATGTCTGTAGTGTGCATGTGTGTGTGTTCCCATGTGCCTCAAATGAATGGCCGAGTTCTGAGAGATAGTTCAAGAGCAGTGTGTCTTACTGTCAATATTTCCTCTTCCAATTTAATATGCTGTGTAAGAATGTGGCAACGGTGAATGGTGGCTGCTTTGTCTTTTAGAAGCTGTGATGCTGGCATCTGCAGTTAACTTGCTTGTTAGATGTAGTCATATTTTTAACACCACAATAATGAAGTTGTGGGGCAGGCTCTACAGAACACAAGGGTGCTGCAGTGAAACTGTTTCCACCAGCTTTGCAAAGAAGGGACAGCATGGCCTATATGTTAATGTCACAGTAGACTCATCTTGAAGAGTGGGTGAGGCATAGCTCTGGATGTTCACTGGTGAAACCAAAATATATTGTGTAAATACTAATATTTTTAGTAGATGTGTTTGTATGGCAGGAAGAGGAGCTCCTTTTTGTCTCTCACTGCTGATCCTTGAGTAATCTGAGGGCTTAAATGGTCTCTTCACTTGTGAAAAGCTGACCATCTCACGTCAGACTGGACCAGTGTTAGCTGAGCTGAGCAACCTGTGCTTTAATGCAGTTTCCACCTGGGCCTTGTAGTGTATGCAAGGGGAGACAGGCATCAGCTCAGGGCTCTGTTGATCTCAGTGTGGTATAGACAAAACCACTCCAAACTAGTTTTCAGTTTGAGCAATTAGGAAGCTGGAAAACACTGAGAATGGAAAAGCTAGGGTTCTGCAACATAAAATGTAATTTAGTCATTTGTTTTACAAGTGTAGTTTAGCTTAAATAATTTACAGTAATACTTCAGAGTATGCTAGCAAATGTTCTGCAGTATCTTCTGTGAAATTAATGAGGTTGTGGTAATATGAGACCTCGTTACCACACTTTGCCATTAAATGTTTGCTGAGAAGTAGGGCAGGCTGCAGCTCTTTGCGGTGGCTGATGCGTGAAAGAAAGCTGGTTGGTCTGCTAGGAATCTGCAGTATCCTGCCAGACTTCAATGTAACTGGGCATTTGCTGTCTTTTTGCTGCGTACAACATGTTGAAAAGTAGCTTTTCCTTGTCTAGATACGAACATTTAAGGGTTTTGCAGGATTGTAGGGTGTTACTAGTGGAAGTGTTTAAATTGTTTTGGAAAACAAAAGAATTAGCAGTCCAAAAGAAGAGCATATATAGTAATGCTGTGTGCACTTGCCTCAGTTTCACAGAGTAGCTGAAGGGATTTCACCACATTCAGTGCTGTCTGGTGCCGTATCCTGTGGTACTGCCATACCTAGCTCGGAAGGGTGGACTGGCTCTGAATTTCTCTTGACTTCTTTTCAGTGCTTTCATGGAACTATCCACTGTATCACTAGAAGAAAGGGTAGTTTAAAAAAATTAAAAATTTTTCTGTTCTGCCATCCTTGTTCCTTGCAGAAAATTACTGACATAATTTATACTCTTTTCCCAGGAGATTGACAATTTTGTCCTAAAAACCTGTAGGGACTTCAGTACTCCAAAGTCAGCACTCCAAAGGCTGGTAATGTAAAGCACCACTCCACTGCAGACAAACTAATCCTCCAACAATGTTCCATTCAATCAAAAAAATGCTGCAGATTGAAGGTGTTATTGCATGCCTGTGTTTCCAAAAGATTATTGCAAATTAACCCTATTTTCACTGAATAGTAATAGCCCCCCAGCCCACCCATCTAAATGTTGCCTATAATTATTTTGCCCTAAATTAACAAAGATTTGAGAATCAAGAAAATTCTTTTGTTTGCTTTTAACTTTTTTTTCCCTTTTGAGTGTACAAATAAAAGCTGTTGTGGGAAAAAAAACAACAACCAATATTTGTGATTTGAGCTTCTAAAGTTAAATTTCTGCTAGCATGACATAATATAATGAGTTGTGAGGCTGATCAGACCCTGAAAAGTGTATCTGCTTTTTGTCTTGGGCTATGTCTGTAAAAAAATGACTGGGAAATCTTGTTATGACACGTTTTAATTTATTTTGCAGCACTGATCTGTAGAAAGCAGATCCCCCCTGTACGTATTTTTCCTTAGCAAAGTCAATACCTGATTGATCTTTTCCAGTGCATGCATAGTTTTCTACAAAATTTGCAGTAACAAAATACACTGCTTTGGACAAAATCTTGTTTCTGATTTTTGGTGATTTTAGTGAAGGGCCCATATCCTGCTTTGCAGGTACTCAGCTACGTGCTATTGGGCCTGAAAGCATTCATGTGTGTCCTATCACAGACCTGAGTATTTTAAAAGCCAAGGACTGTCTGCAACAAGCCATAGTGTGGCTAACGCCTCCATGGTTGTGATGGATCAGTCCCCAGTCCTGCCGTTTCCTTCTTTAAAGGCTTGAGGCTGGTCCAAGGGGCCTTGCATAACATATGAGGGATTTAGCCTTGTGTTAGTCTCAGTAGAGAAGGCAAGTTAGTGCAGGTTTTCCCCAGAGAGCTCTACAGTGAACTACACAAAGACAGGTATGGTTCTATTGCTGTTCCCTGTGAATGCATTTTTTTCATACAAAAAATCGGGAAGCCTTGCAAAATTATTATCAAATGTGGAAGGGCCCTTTGGAGTTGGCTCAAAGTCTTGATGACATCCCTTTGCTGAGACATGTTTGGGGCAGAATGTTTTTTTGTGTTGGGAAAACCAGGCCTGGTTTACGTGCCTGTATTATTATAGACTTGTTTCAGTTGGAAAAGACCTCTAAGATCCTTGAGTCCAGCCATCATAGGACTTCCCCCATCCATATTGGGAAGTCAGATTGTGTAACTGTCAGCTGAGTACTATTTCATAGGCCCATGGTTCATTCTGAGAGAAAACTCAAGGTAATGAAACCAGGCCCACAGCTGATATGAAGCCAGAGTTTCGGTACCCTCACCAAAGAAGCTGCTACACAATAACTGCTCTTTATTTCTATTCATGTCTTACCGCTGCTGAGCAATTAAGTGTTGTGTTTCTAAGGTTCAGAGCCTAGCTTCACAGAGCAGAGGTGAAGCTTCAGCCTGAATTAAAAAGGTTTTTGCTGTGAGGTGCTATCAAGTACTGCAGCACTACAAATGGACACTTAGAGCTTATTAAAGTGGAAATAACTCTACTGATGGCACACCATCCCATTTGGCCTTCTATATGGCTGGGACTGATGGTGAGGGGATAAAGGTGTGCTAATGGAAACAGTGGGGGTAGGGAAATAGCGATGATGAAAAGTTTACACTGGTGATTGTTTTATGAAGGAAAAAAAAATAAAAGGCAGAGAGAAGAAAAGAAAAATTAGTGTAATGGGCAGTATATTTATGAGCCAAAGCCTTCTTTCCGTGAAGCAAGGGAAAGGGTCTTTTAGTCAAAAGAGGTCATTCCATGCAAACCTCTAAAGGAAAGAGGATTTTGTAACGATAAAAGGAGGGGAGAGTATGCTTCTTACACTTTAATGATTTCTTTGCTGCTCACAGATAGGAACTGGAACTCCACACTATTAGCCACAAATGGCATTTTGAAATGACTCCTTTTTTTTTTTTTTTTTTTTTTTTGGGCAAACCCAAAAGACATTGCTAAGATTTACATTTTCAAATATATGCTGACCTTTTTTTCCCTCTTTCTTTTAGTTCATTTGTCATCAGTATGTAATTGAATCAATATATTTCCTGATCAACCCAAAGATTGAATAAGGTCATGGGAAGCCATGTGTGGACATTAAAAATCATTATTTTACTCAAAATGAGCAGAGATGGCATAGACCATTCAGAGTTCCAAATGAAATTCTATTAGATTCTATTACACTTTTACAATTATAGAGACGTTCCAATATTACAAGGGGAAATGAAGTCATAATAAAAAAGCCCAGAGGTGTATTACAAAGAAATGGGCATACTATTTTTCTAGTTAAAAACTTGATGAAAGGAGCTCTGCTACTTTTCAGTTGCTGAGATGTGACCTTGTTCTTTAAAAAAAAGAAAATATCAGGAGCCAGCTTCTTTCTTACCCTTTGTACTACTTGTTTCACAGCATGTTTTTAAGGAGGACAGCATATTTAAGCTGATTTCTAATGTAAAAATTTATTTAGAGAAATATATGCAGCAATAAGTTTGATATATTTAGAAGTATGTCTCTAAAAAAGTAGTTTTGGGGGCTATTTGCTTGTTTATGGAAGTTGAAAAGCTATGAGATTTTGACGTGTAAGAGACAAGTTTAATGACCTTTATGTGCTTTCCCCAACTGCTCCTCTTTATTTTCTCCCTCAACTGTCATTGAAATTTTTAGCCAAGCTATGAAACTTGGATTTGATTCTCATTAGAATTTCTTTTTTTTTGGAAGCTCAAATCTGGTGTCTGCTGCAGAACCCATTCCAACATCTTGGAACAATGCTGTTGTGCAGTGATCTGCTGCTAAGACCAAGGTTACTATAGAGTTTTAAAGGTACAGTCATTATGTTATGAACTATACAAAATTAATAATCTTGATATCCAGGCAAAGATTGTTAACATTGAATCTCACCAGAAAACTTACAAGGTTTGAAATGCACAGTTTGGATACTTAGATGCACGGGGAACAGGCAGAACTTGAACACTTTAAGAAAGAGCTGGCAAATGCAAACATACTGGAAGAGAACGTTCTTGTGGTCAATATACTGCTTGCAGTTAATTACGCTGCTTATCCACTAGATGGGACTCAGGAAGCTTCTTTCTGCTTTTGGCAGAAGGCAATTAGTGAATTATAAGAGGCTTTAAGTATTTACTCACAAAACATTAGTTTCCTGACTCGCAGGACTAGCTACAGCTTCAGACAGTACCTAAAACGCTTTCAGGGAATTCTCTTACTGTCTCATCAGCTGCTGAGGCTTCTGATTCTTCCCAGGCTTCACAGGGTGCTGGGGAAAGGAGACAGACAATCTGTGATCTGGCCCTTATTTCTCTGGATTATCTGTGTGTCCCTTCCAGGGCTCCTCATCTTGGCAGGAGACTTTCAGAGGTAGGCAGAATGTCTTGTGATGTGCAGTCTTAGCACGATGTCACTCTGGCTACACAGGCCTATCGCATGGAGGCGTTTAAAGCCTGTTCCTGGTAAACTTGAAGCAGGCAGTTTCCAGTCAGTTCAGCAGAGCTAGCTTACAGCTTAGCATAATGCTGCAGAAGGCAATGGCAGCATCACCGCCAGAGATAGAGAGCAGTTGCAGCAGCAGCAGGCCCAAATACAACAGCAGAGCATGTTTTGTTACCTGCTCATCTCTTTTTATCAATACAGCCCAAGACCAAAGGGCCTTTGGACGCAAATTAGCCAATCAGAATGGCAGTTAGCCGAGCATGACCATGTTGGGTGCAACCATAGGCTTGTTTTACCCAAATTTGGGAAAAACACATGCCTGCCTTGTGCAAGGCCTAAGCCAAACGTATGCACCTTGTTCACCACAGGATGTTAACAGGAACAAAACAAGTCTGGGCAAGCTGCAGTGTTTAGATTCAGTGGCTTCAGGTTCTTCGTCCTCTTTCCTGTGTTTGCTTCTCCCCATAGCAGAAGGAGAGAGAGCAGAAAAATGTGCCTGGGCAAGCCAGGATATGTATAAGTCTATTTAGGTCTTACCACAACATGTTATCTGACTAAGGTCATGTTTACTTTGCAGAATTTTTACTCCATTCCAGACCTTCAAGATGGGAAATGATTTGTAATGGGGAATGGGTATTTAAATATTGGCCTAGACGTTAGCGAATTTTCTCTACTACTTCATTCAAAGAAATAAGGCACTTCTTTCTTCACTTGACCGGAGCCAAGTTAAATAAAAATTGAAGCAATAAGATGTTGTTTGAAATACACAAGAAACAGGAAAAAGCAGTTTGGCATATTGGACTCTATCTACTTAAGACACAGCTAGTAATACTAAGGAAATACAAAACTGATACATGGCAATATAGAAATGGCAGAGAAGAAACATGAAGTTGGAGTTCTACTCATTGAGTAAGGTTTCTGGACATCTGCTGAGGAAATTAGAGTTGTGCTGGGAAATAATCTTTGATGTAAATCTAGATGTGTGTACATACATGATTGACCAGAGAGGTGGTTGAGTCACCCACTCTGGATGTGTTTAAGGGTCATTTAGATGTGTTGCTTAGGGATATAGCTTAAGGTGAATCTTGTAGAGTAGGGTTATAGGTTTGACTTGGTGGTCCTGAGGGTGTTTTACAACCTGGGTGTTTCTGTGACTCTAGGCAGACACAGACTGAAAACATACCTTGTGAGCCAGCGGTGTAGCCAGGAAAGCCAATGGTATCCTGGCCTATGTTAGGAAGTGTGGCCAGTAGGCCAAAGGAGGTTATTCTGCCCCTGTACTCGGCACTGGTCAGGCCACACCTTGAGTACTGTGCCCAGTTTTGGGCTCCAAAATTTGAGAGAGATGCTGAGATACTGGAATGCGTCCAGAGAAGGGCAATGAAGTTGGTGAGGGGCCTGGAGCACAGCCCTATGAGGAGAGGCTGAGGGAGCTGGGGGTGTTTAGCCTGGAAAAGAGGAGGATCAGGGGGGACCTCATTGCTGTCTACATCTACCTGAAGGGAGGCTGTAGCCAGGTGGGGTTGGTCTCTTCTCCCAGGCAACCAGCAATAGAACAAGGGGACACAGTCTCAAGTTGTGCCCGGGGGAAGTATAGGCTGGATGTTAGGAGGAAGTTCTTCACAGAGAGAGTGATTGGCATTGGAATGGGCTGCCCAGGGAGGTGGTGGAGTTGCCATCCCTGGAGGTGTTCAAGAAAAGCCTGGATGAGGCACTTAGTGCCATGGTCTAGTTGACTGGAAAGGGCTGGGTGATAGGTTGGACTGGATGATCTTGGAAGTCTACTCCAAGCTGGTTGATTCTGTGATTCCATGGAGGCATGAGGAAGGAAACAAAGTCCTCCACGCAGTTTTTCTAGATTAAGTCAGATGGCAATATAAAAGGACATCTGTTAAACCCTAGAATAATGCCTATTACTACAACAAATTATAGTCATTTTCGGAAATGATCATCAAGTAGAGCAAGCAAAGGGGTGGGATAGGAAATGTATCTTCTTTCCAAGGCCTGAGACACAGCAGAGTCATTCTGGAAGGAATTCATAGTAATTAGGTCACCACTTGTTTCCTTTCTGCATGGTTAAAGGCAGGAGCTGTGATTCAAGACAGAAAGGTACTTGAAGAGCCCCCTGGTAGTGTCAACGAGTGCTAGAGTGTTAATCTTCTCTAATGTTTCCAATGTTACATTTTACAGTATTCCCTTGGTAGCTGAGCTTGTTTCTGTAAGTTATGAAGTCATCTAGGGACCCTCCTGGTTCTTTCAGCATTGCTATCAGCATTACTGCAGTTTGCACAGACAAGGCAACAAACTGTGCATATATTTCCCAAGACAACTGAGTTGTGCTGCTGCTGGAAGGGTGCTTTCTGAGCGCACTTAGGACTCAGCCTTTGTTTTTAACCACTGCATAAATGGAATGGATCCCTAATTTTAGTAAATAAAAGGATTACCCTGCTCTTTTTGAAGCTGTCAAGAGATGTGTTTGAAGGTGCAGTAAGAGATCATCTTTCTGTGTTCCATTGGTTTCAGACCCATGTTAGAGGTGTGTAAATGACTTCTATTCAGGGCAGTAGGTGTTGTCTTGATTTTGCTTGTCTTCTGATCTCACAAACTGCAAATCTATTTTTCTGCCCCCTCCTTGTATAATTTCAGTGATGGTCTTTTGTCACCTGGGGAAGAGACTTTTAACAGCTCAGCCTTTTTTTGGGCCTCCTCAGGATTTAGACAATCTCACAGCTTTTGGTCAAATAGCTGCAGAATGTGTTGTTGTAATGTAATGTTCATTGCAAACGAATACAAGTCTAGATTAGGCCACTTCTCTCATGGAAGTGGTTTACAGTGGTGGGTAATCATTTTAATGTATCTTCACTTTTCTTCCCCAAGCCTCTTGCTTGGATAAATGTAGTTTGAATTGATTTGGATATACCTGTGCTCAGCCTGTTGTAAGGGCTTAGTACAGAATGCAAAGAGGAAGAAGTAAAACCGTAGACTGGTCTGGGTTGGAAGGCGCCTCCAAAGGTCATTTAGTCCAACCCCTTGTGCAGTAAGCGGGGCATCCTCAACTAGATTAGGTTACCCAGAGCCCTGTTGAGCCTCACCCTGAATATCTCCAGGGATTAGGCGTCAACCACCTCCCCAGACAACTTCTTCCAGTGTTTCACTACTCTCATGGTAAAGAACTTGTTCCTAACATGCAACTTAAATCTACTCTTCTCTAGTTCTAAACCATTTCCCCTCATCCTGTCATTATAGGCCTTTGTAAATAGTCTCTCACTCTCTTTCTTGTAGCCTCCTTCAGATTCTGGAAGGCTGCTATTAGGTCTGCCTGGAGCCTTTTCTTCTCTAGGCTGAACAACCCCAGCTCCCTCAGTATGTCTTTGTAGCAAAGATGCTCCAACCCTCTGGTCATTTTCATAGCCCACTCCTAACCCACTCCGTCAGATCCATGTCCTTTCTCTTAATGAAGTCCACAATTTGTACTAAATTAGGCTGAAGTCACTTCCAAAGCAAGAGACCTACACTGGATGTTGAGCATAGGTTTCTGCAGCTTGCCTCAAAGCTGAGCAGTAAGGTTTAAGTCAGTTGTGTAATGACAATATATGCAACTATCCCAGCAACTTTTAAATGGGTAAGTAATAATTGATGAAACAGTCAATTGCTAGAATGACCTCCCCAAACCCTGATAGCAGTTACTGAGACATCAAAGTGACAAAGATGGAATCAACCTATCAGATGCGAGTGTGCGATGCCATCTGAATGATTTCCAGTCTCAGCAATTCTTTTGAGCCCAGTGTACTGTATAACAGATTTGAAACCAAACGCCTAGCAGAAAACTGCATTTAAATGCCATGAACTCTTTAGGGGGCTTTCCCACCCCACATTTTTTGTAGTTTTGCCATTATTCTTACCTTCATTGTTGTTCTTTCCATGCAGATAAAGTGGAGAAAACAATAGGAAAGTGTAGAAAAGTGACATGGTTGCAAACCTATTTTTATTGTGCATGTTTCCAAAGGCTAGGTATCTTAAAACTTGCAGTGTTGGTGTTTTCTTTCTTCTTTTATTTTTTCCCTAAACTTTTAGTCCAACTATATTTAATATTCTTCATTCTTTCCAAATGTTAACTACAACACTTCATATTGGCAACCACCTTGCAAGAAAATAGGCAAACGTTTTACATTAGTTTCACAGTAGCTGATTGATTTGGAGGGCAAATTTTGCTTTCCTCTCTTGTACTGCATAGCACCTGCCCAACCTCATGAGGAAAGCCATTCGAGTCTGACCTTAAATGATTTGCTGAGAGCCAGGACAGGAGTCAGTGTTCGAGTGGAGGAATTTTGGCTTCTAATCCAGACTTCAAATGACTAAACCATAGATCTGATAAAATGAAACTTAAACCTGAGATAGTGCATACTGTACAGCACATTTAAAATGCATTTACTTCCTCCCACCCCAGGAGCTTCAATAGTTTCAAAATAACTTTTAAAAATAAATTGTTTATTGAAAGATTAAGAGCATTTTATTGACTTTGCAGTTATGGCCTATTTCAGAGCATTTTTGTGACAGTATCTAGTCACAGATAGTCTCTTTCCTACGTGTAATGGTTTCATTATGTGAAAGGAGCCTACCTAGTGTTTATCCTTCCCTTTGCTCCTTCCTCACAGTTTCCCATGTTCCCCCAGTGCTTTGTATGTCAAACGATCTCCCTGTCTCAATTCAAATCCCTCCTTAAGAGATGACTTCTGTGCAGGATTCCTATAATGATTCCCTCAAGATATCCATGCTGACTTGAGACAGGACTTTCATCTACTGCAGCACGTGTGGCTGATGACACAGTTTCTGAACCTGGTACTGCTGTGTTCAGAGCAGTTTGGAAAAAAATCCTGAAGAGAAAAGAATCAAACACTTCTCCCCCTTTTGTGTGTCTTTTTAAATGAGCCTCTGTAACAGAAATGCTTATTTGAAAATCAAGATAAATGAACAGATCAACTTCTAAATATGCAGAATAAATTATAATTAGTTCACAAATAATTTAAATATGAACATCTTTCTTTATTAAAATCTCATAGTGCCCTCCACATCCAAGTGCATGTATAACTGCAGTGAAATAGAATGCCTCCATAAACCTTGGCACTCTGCTGCCTCTTGCAGCCCTCTTGAACTCTTCTTTTCTGTTCTTGCAGCATAGATTCCTTCAAGCTTCAGGGCTGAGTATGGAGCTGGGATTATTTTGCAGTCGGTGTCTACATCATGAAGAACAGGGAGAGTTTGTCCTCTGTGGGAAGTTCTTGACTTGGGAGTTAGTGTTGCTCAGTTTTTCAAAGCCAGAGTTTAGTATCTTGAAATGTGGTTCCAGTTCTACTTTTTTACCTGAGCCTTTGCCAAACAGCAAACTTAAATATTGTGGGTTTTTTTTTCCTTTTTACTTGGCTGATTAATTTCTTCTTTTCCTGCTCTGCTGACTTCTGTATTAACTCGGATGGATTTTTGTTTTAAACTATTATGGGCTGCTCCCGTTTTGTGGACATGGCTGCACAATAAGTTGCGAGAGCAAAGGGGTGGATTATTTGTTAATTGCACACATGACTGTATGGAATAGTCTTCTGAAGCACTTGTATGCTGCTGATTTCCACAGATGAGAGAGAGTTAACTGACCTTTGGTCTGCTCTGGTATGGCAATTACTGTGATCAAAGTATTTTCTGGTAATGGGCTACAAGAAATCACAGAAAATGAGGTGGGAGAATCATAGAATCATAAACTGCACTGGTTGAAAGGGACCTCTAGAGGTCATCTAGCCCAGCCCCTCAGCTGTAAGCAAGGGCATCCCCAACTAGATCAGGATGTCACCAGGGATGGAGCTTCCACTGCTTCCCTGAGCAACCTGTTTCAGGATTCCCTCATCCTCAGAGTAAAAAACTTCTTCCTAATGTCTTAAGGAACACCCCTTGTAAATGTTTTTATTCTATTGGTTTCTCAACCGACTGACTTTTTTATGTTTGTTTCGAATGGTTATTCCATTAGGGAGAAACACTGCCCAATAACAGAAGGTGCCATTTGCATCACTGCTAGCACAGTCTGGGTAGATAGTAAGTGCCCAGCAGCCCAGTCAGATCAGCAGTTCTGTCAAATAGCATGTTGCTGCACATGGCTTTGTGACTGACCACTGTTCAAGTACGCACTAACAATCACGCAAAAATAGGGAGTTTGGGGAATTGTGGCAATTTGAAAATCGTAAGCCTGAAATGCTTACAATATTTCAGTCCACTCTTGTTGAATTCTGGTCTAGAGCCTGTCCTGGGGCTTCTGTTGCAAATTGTTCCAAACAGAAGTGGTGTCATGCTTTTCAATTCCAATTCAAGAGAAGTTAGATTTTGGCAGGTGGTCTGAAGACACGCTAAGCAAAACAGTCTTAAAAAAAACCACACCAAAATCTATTCCCCCTTCCCACTTTATTTGTTTTGTCTCCTTTGAACTGGAACCTCTGAGATAATAGGTATATTATGGATACAGATCTATAATCCGTGACCTTATTACAAGTGATAAATTAATATTTCCAAACCTAATTGCCTCACTAATGTGCACCCACACCTGTCCTAACTTACTTCTTCCATTTTTCAAACTGCCAGTGAAAGCAGCTGATCACCAATTTCTGCTGGAAAAAAAAAATTGCATCTACAAAAGGCAATGTGAAAAATAATATTTTACATGCCTAGGAAAAGAAGCACCATAGGAAATGCAGACAGAAATAGTTTGGAAGAAAGCTTGTTTAACCTAAAAGCTTTGGATAGAAAGCTGTTTAACTCACAGATGTACTACCCTGGAGCTAATGGACCACGACCAGTGTAAATGACAGAAGAATCTGGTCACTTGTGTCAAAATACCCAGAACCTCTTTTGTGCGCTAGTTTCATTCTATGATGACTTGGGTGCTTCACATCCTTTTCTCAAGCTACTGTTCCATTAATAGGCTAGAGCCTTTCTCATTCCTACTTATGCCTTACTTGGACAAGCTCACTTCCTAAGTCAGCAGGAACTTGACCAAGTAGAGTTTCAAACAATAAACGTTCCTCTGTAACTCTGCAAAACATGTCTCTGCAGGGTCTGTTAGATTTCCTGTGTGCCCTCTGTGTAACCTTGTAGTGTGCAGCAGTCATACCTCTAGAGGTTTGGGTTATTTTTTGACATGATGAGCTGCAATACTGTAGTTAAAGGAAACAAACACATACTTTCCTCCCTGTTTCCCACCTGGATTCTAGTCCAGAAATAAGAAAAAACCCAGTTCCATTCATTTGCATATGATCTATACAGCTCCACCTATATGTAAAGTTTCAGTTTCTTCTGACTTAACTTTGTAAACCAAGTACTAATCCCACTTTGCAAAGTTTTCTCCAATGCTTTTTATTCTCCTAAGAACAAAGTGTTTAATATGTATATTGCTCCCAGTGCACATGGTGGACAAAGTGATAAATGGGAATATATTGATTAGGAAAATCACTTAGCTCTGATTTCTCAAATGTCACTGAATAAGAGGTAACTCTCATGTGAAACAGGGTTGTCTTGTTTGAATACTTTTAGGATTCCTCTGTAGTCCTAGTCTTCCATGTCAGAAATCAGCAGTCTGCTGCTACTAATAGTGCAAGGTGATACATCTTCAGTGTCTTCAGACATCCTTCCTAAACCCAAACATGTACCATACTTAAAAAATGAATGGCAAAACAAAAGATCCCCAAACCTATGTAATATTTCAACCTAATGCTGCTTAAAAATCGAAAGATCCTTAAAAATCACAACAGCTATGAAAGCAGAGCTATGCTGGAAATAAACTAAGTGGAGGGTCACAGTGGAGAGGGTTAGGGAGTCAAAAGAGGATTCCTGTTGAGGAAGTTTGTATACTTTCAGAGTCATACAGCTGGCTATTTTAAAAGCTGACAGAGAGCAAGATGTGGGAAAACTGGAGCCGAGATAGTCAGAATCCTGTGTGTAGAAGCTACAGGTGACTCTTAATAGGCAGTAAATTAGCTGAAGGATTGAGAGGAGTAGTTATTATTTTGTGGCAATAGCAATGCTTTCATTTCCCAGCAAGTTTTTAACTAAAAAAAAAAACAAACTGAAAAGTAATGCAAAGAATAGAAGGATAATTGTGAATTAGGAGCCAAATTATGCCAGGCACAACTGAATAAGTTCTGACTTTTCTTACTGACAGACATGTATATTAATAGTTGGCACTTATTGAACCAAATATGAATATTCATCTTCATTTATATTTCAAGGCCTTTCATTCCTCAAGGACCACAGTGCTTTTGACCAATTTTCATCCACATTACTAAAATGACAGCTTTCACTCCTGGGCCCTGACAGAGGTCTGCAGAATTCATTGGAGGTCCTGGGAGGAGGGAACCAGCTCCTGCTCCCAGCTGTCCACAAACACTCATTAAGAGAGGCAAATATCCAGCAGAATCTCTGTGAGAATTTTTAATCACGCAAAGGCTCTGCTAATTAGGTAGCTGATGGGGCATAGAGAGCACAAGGACGAATTCTTTAAACAAAGGACTAGAAACTTTAAGAGCTTTAATTACTTGGGCACAGAGTTCATTTCAGAACTTGGGAGCAAATTATTCTAATAACAATAAGACCAAGTAGCAGGCCATATTAAAGAAAATTGTGTAGAAAAGTTCAGTTTTCTTGAGTTGTCACAACCGTGATTGGAACATATTGGCAACTGAGGGGACTTGTAAAGGTAGTAATAATGAACTTTATTGTGAAATAGATTTGATGCAGAAGATTTCCTATCCATGTGCACTCTGTGAACACTGTTTTGCCAGGGCACATTGTGCTGCATCCTATACCCCAAAATGCTCACGTAGCAAAAGCATTGGATACTCTTACACAAATGAAGAAGAATGGCTATATTCAACCCCAAATCTCTCCCCTTTTTAGTGCAGCTGACTGGCTCCCAAACCTCAACGTGGAAAATATGTTGCTTTCTAGTAGGCTAGAAGAAAATCCATTTCACTGTCTGAAAATGATGGGTTTGGTCTTTGCAAGTGCATAAATATCTTGGCTCCCAGGACGCAGTTTAGGCTAGAACAATTTTCAGGATCCGTTTCTCCTAAGTAGAATAAGGAAGAGTGGGACATTGCTAAGAAAGACTGCAGCCAGCTTGAATGATTCAAATTAGGAAACTGCTTTCCTACTCGTCAAGAAAAGACCGTAGAAAGTCTGCATCTCTCTTTCCTTGGGCAAACAGAAAAGACCTGATGTGCCAGTCTTGTCATGGCAGCTGAGAAATCCTAGCAAGCTTGTCTGTAACTGAGCACAACATGCCTCTGTGCTGGAAGAAAAGCTCATTTCCTTTGGGCAGAAAATGGGGTGATCAGGTAGGAAAGGAAGGAGACATTTGCTGTCTGCTGCAAAAGGCTTGCTGGAATTGGACATCTGCAGAGTCAGAGTAGGGAAAACCACTGTAGGGTACACCTGCTGTACATGAGAAATCTTCTGTGAGGGTGCACATGGAATTTTCTTGATTTTTATTTTCTGTTTTTTTTTTTCAAAAGGAACTTTTAAGTTCTCTGGGGATTGGTTTCCAACAAGGAGGAAGCTGATAGCTTTTACAATGTGTTTATATACCTTCACAGAAAAGCAGGTTCTAAGCCAGGGCTGTGTTTTCAGTAGATTTGGGGCAAACAGTGTACGGTGATTACTCATACACTAAATGCTAATTAAAACTTTATTATCCAAGAATAAATTTTATACCTGAGGGACTCTGCTCAGTGTTGGTGGAGAGATGGGCTTGAACATGTCAGTTGAAAGTTCTAAGGAACTGCAAAGGGACAGGTGAAAATGCAATTTATGATAATTGAGGGCTAATTAAGCTCAGTGAGCAAGCAGTGGCCTGGTGTTCAGAGTCACAGAAAGAAATTACAGAAGAAAGGAAGGAAGATATATCTGCACCAGGAACTGGTCTAAGATAAAGCTTCAAGATTAGTCTTGAAACCTGTTCAAATCTGCTTGTGTTGGATATTGCCTTGCCTGCATGTTTTACCCATTGCTAGAGAGACTGCTGCAGTCTGTGGCTGTAGCCAAGCTTGCATTCTGTGTGAAATTTCCCCACATGAATAAACAGCCTTAGTGCAGTGAACATAGCTGAGTTGTTCCACTAGGAAGTCATTCTGTTCACTGTGGTCCCTCAGCCATTTGTGAAACCAACTCAAGTAACAAAATGTAATACTGATAGAAGAGCTTTTTCTTCATTCTGGGTTTTTAGTTTTGTTTTAATTCCCAGGAAAGCAGGCGAAGCTGACATGCAGGAATAATTTTGTCACCTTGGTTCCTAATATTTGTGGCAACAGTTACAATAGAATAAACAAATAGGTGAGGGAGAAAATGTGAATAGAAGACAGGGAGAGGAGTGTCCCACGTAGAATCTTCTTCCAAAACAATTCCTTTTGTAATTTTGGAAAGCACTTACACTTCAGGTACAGTGTAGCTGTGATTCTCCACCTGGATCAATCCGGGGGAGTGAGAATAAGTGTAGTTTGATGTTCACTTCATGTGCTGCTCTTTTTTTCTGGCTGTTGCTCTTAACTGCTTGCAAGTCCAGTCTTGAACATGCAGCACACAAACAGTTCTCTCCCCAGTTTGATCACACTGTATTGATTTTTTTTTTTTTAATGTAGTTTTATAGAGCTTAAGCACAGAATCAAGAAACCCATCTGAAAGTAAGGTACTTGGTTTTGCATAAAAAATATACCCAATGCACTTTTAAAAATAAGCACTGCTATAAATATTGCTTAACATATGAATCTGAAAGCGATACAGGACAATCGGTGTGTGTCAATTTTCTCTTTTAGGAAGTATGATTTGTGGTAAAGGATCATGGCCTTGCTCGAATCAGGAATGTAGTTCCAGGTTTTCAACAGTTCTGTGTACTGGCTCTCATTGCAACTGGGTCTTTTCTTTCTGCCATTGTTTAGCACAGCTATTAGTTGCCCATTTTGCAAGTGTATTCTGAAGCTGTGCTCTTCCAACATGTGCACAGATCCTTAGCAGAAAGAAAACGTGTAGGTCAAAAAGACAAACTGCATCTATGTATATTATCTGCTCTGCACTGCACTGAAGTTTTAAGTGAATCTGTTTTAGACAGGTTATCAATACCAAGATACCAAAATATGAACATTTTTGCTCAGAAAGGTAGCTGTCCATGCACATTTGTCAACTCTTATGTTCTGTTTTGTATAGGGAAAAAGAATCATTCATCATGTTGCACTGTCCAGTACAAAGCTGATCAAGAGGCATAACCATTAATTCAGAACTGTCCACAGAGGTCAATTGTAAAGATGCTTGTGGCTTCTATGAAAGCAATAAAGATATTCAAATAGCTGAATACAAGAGTCTTTAGAACCTCCCTCATCTAATTTTGAGGGGAATTATCGTGAAGTGGGAATGTGAAGGAGCTAGAGTTTAGAATTGCTATATGCTAGGGAAAATAATCTTGGAACTGCAGATGGCTCTTGAGTGTGGTCTCTTAACTGGAAAGGGAAATAGAAGCCAGAGAGATATTTCTCCTGGTATTTTAATGTGTTTTGCTAGATCTATGAACGACTCTGGGAAACTTTTCTGATGCAAAAACGCTGGAATTTGTAAAACAGCAAGCAAAGCTGCTTTTGTGTTCATATCCCTAATGAGAACAACGATACAAGCCTCTCCCTTCCGTTTTAACAGTGAAGAATTGCATGGTTAGACTTGTCAGGAAAAAAAAAATCATGTTGAAATGGTGAATATCAGCCACTTAATTGTTTGATAACAAGGCTGATAGAGATCAGCAGGTTTTGTGTGGACAAGGCAGACCTTAATAGATCTCATACAGATTGCATGTTCAAGATGCTGATTGGGAAGAACTTTCACCCGAATTGGTGGGATAGTCCTATTCTTCTCCTCAGTAGGATTTCCCTCTCTCCATTTGGAGCTGTGGCTGGGCCTTTGACAAATGGTCAATTTGGAGTACTGAGGCTTAAAATGGAGACTTTTAAAAATCTTTAATTGGAGCTAAGCGCTAGCTCCTCATGCAGGTCATTGTTTTGAACAAGGAAGCAGGACTAAAGAGTTAACTGCTTCCAATTGTAAATACATCAGTGGCAAGCACGTTACAAAGCACTATACAATCCCTTAGAGTAAATGGTGGACAGCTCATCACAATTACACATGGTCATAATGAAGAGCCAGAAGACAGAAAAGAGGGCATGGGGAAAAACAGACCTTTTACAAATGTTTTATATGAAGAGAAATTATAGCTAAAAGGGATAGTTAATTAGTTTAAAGAATAGGTGGTAATTCCTTCTCTTTGCAGAAAAAGAAAACTTTGAAAGCATGGAAAATGGGTGAGTTTCTAGCTGCTGATCTGGAATAAAGGCAAAAACAATTCAAAGCAATACTGTATGTGGGTGTTTCTTAAAAGGGATTGTGGTGGGAAGTGTGTGATCTGAGTAATTTACTCTTAGCAGAGACAGTAGGTACTGTTGTGCTTAACACAGACCCTGCGTGTAGCCTTGTTTTCACTGGAATGCATCTGTGTTATTACAGGTGCTCATCAGAGACATAGATGCTTATAGTTTGCCTCCCAGCTTTGCATACCACTTAGGAAGGCACGAACCCATCTGGTTTGTGCTGAGAAGATTGCACAGAGGAGCAAGGTTACAATAAGGTTTTCTTCCTAGCCATTTTTGTAGTGTGCTGGCTGACCAGTCACCTGTACAAACAACGTGCAGGCTGAAGTATGTTATTTTGGGAAGAAATGTAGAGCAGCAATAATCTGTATTAGATTACTGAGCAGCAGCAGTGTGTGGCCCTGGCACTTAGGGATGAAGTTTAGTGCTGGGTTGAAGGTTGGATTGGACAATCTTTGAGTTCTCTTCCAACTGGATGTATTCTCTAGATTCTGAAGTACTGTAGTGCTTGTGAAAGAGAACCTGCAGGCAGTGCCTTGAGAGGAAGGTTTCCCAGCACCAATGAAATTTGCAGGTACTTTCTCCTACCACCGCTCTTACTGTGTATTTCTTGGATAAGGTGTGTGTGGTAAATAGAAATACATGCTCCACATAGGCTCACTCTTGTTTGGACGTGCACATACTGCAGCCATTTTCCACCAAAGTCAGCTGAGTTTCATGCTGCTGGGATGAGCTTACTTTTTCTACAGCTGGCTTGGGTATCTCTGTTACACTGCAGATGTTTCTGAGAATCACAGGGTAAATGCAACCTTTATTTTGTAGTCTGGGAGTTTGGAACTGCAGTCATCACTCCCCATGACCATTATGGAAACAATGCTATTGCTTAGCACTCTCTGTCCCTGTCACATGGCACAAAAAAGATCACATTTTAGCGGTGAATGGGATAAGACTATTATCTCTCAACTCCTGGTGTACGTAGTAGTGTGTGTAGCATACTTAGTGATCAACAAAAGGAAGTATTTGTAGTAAAAACCAGATTCTGTATTGGTAAATAGAGGACTGTTATGGCACTGCTTCAGCCTCATGTGCTAGGGCAAGAGAAACGGCATGTAGTGAAGTAAGGATGAGACTGGTATGGAAGTTTCATCTGTCTCCTGGCTCATCTAAGTTCTGTTAGTACCTCTGTGACTGCTTTTGTAAGTTGCCTACTTCTACCATCTCCTCGAGTCTCTAACTGTAAATGATGTTGAACTAACTATCCCAACAGATGTGATACTGTCTCAACAACTTGGAGCTTCTGTTGTGGTTGTTGTGGTTAAAGCTGGGAAACATATGATGGGATTTTGAAAAACTAATTGGTGTAAGTCTAGGTTTACTGCTGTTGAAATCAGTGGTAAGACTTGCATGGGAACAAATTTAGCTGTGGTTTTGGCACTTCAGAAAGCTTCCTCTGTAATATTTCAATCCTTTCATTGTACATATTTGTTTGCTCTGGCCTCATAGAAAGAGCTGTAGCAAAAAAAATTTTGTCAGCTTTGTTCTCTGCAGTTTTAGCAATGTTTCTGCAACTCCTCTTTTCTTCAAATCCTCTCTGATAAAGTCTACTTCGGCATTTGAATATGTGCAAATCAAACGGATTCATGTCCCCCCCTCAAGTTGTGCCGGGGGAAGTATAGGCTGGATGTTAGGAGGAAGTTCTTCACAGAGAGAGTGATTGGCATTGGAATGGGAATGGGCTGCCCAGGGAGGTGGTAGAGTCACTGTCCCTGGGGGTGTTCAGGAAAAGACTGGATGAGGCACTTAGTGCCATGGTCTAGTTGACTGGATAGTGCTGGGTGCTAGGTTGGACTGGATGATCTTGGAGGTCTCTTCCAACCTGGTTGATTCTATTCTATGTCTTGTGCGTGAGCAAATAGTAAAATGTAGAAATTTAAAGGTGGCTTTATAATTATAAGCCCTGTTAAAAAGGACATTTTATTGGTATAAACAGGTGTGGAAAGGAAAACAGAAGCATGGAATGCTCAGGTGGACTAATGCAAGAGTGTATAATTGTAAATAGGATACAAATTGGATTCTTTGGGTCTTTCCAAAACCATCTTAAGATGTATTTTTTTTGGGGGGGGGGGGAGGAAGGAAGATATACTTGTATCATATAGTTGAAAAGTGAGGCAAAGCAATATTTTTCTCAGCTCTTGTGTTTGTTTAGATTTAATATAGGGCTGATGTAGGCTGTGGGACATCAAAAGGGAGAATGGAGGATGATGCTAGAAGGATAATGGACTCGCAGTGTTATTCTGAAAGAGACTTATGTCTCTAAAATAATATTATCCAGATAAAACGTTGGAAGAAAGACCTGTGAGAAAATCTGGAAAGAATTGAATAGGTTTTGTACCATATTGATACACAGAAAATCCTAGGGTAAAATAGAGAGTTGGAAGAAAATGCATTTTTCTGCCCAGCCTTCTAAAAGTAAATTATTATTGCTTTTATATATATGGCAATATAGAGAGCACAATTTCAATAATTTATTCAGTTCCTCTGCAGAAAGCTATCCTCAAGCTGTAAAAAAAACCCTCTTTCACTCTGGTCTCTAGGTGGGTAGTGCAGCCCTATCAGTCAGTCCAGTTCTGCCATTTTACAGAAATATTATCTTAAACCAGGAAGGCTCTGAATTTCAACACAGCAGAAGGAAAGCTCTTTCTTGCACTACTTGGGAGCTGGGATGGAGAACTAAACACCTTTTGAAGATTGTTTCTGTGAGAAGTTGTGTTTTTAACCATATGGTTAAGCAGGGAGACAAAGTTGGAGGTGATCCAAACTCAAGAATATGTAACATAAAATACCAAGGCATGTGAAGAACATATTTGAAAGAGAGAGCAAGAGATAGGAGCAAATAATGAGCAAATCTAAAATTTGTAAAGGTCATATTGACAGTGAAGGCAGTAACTGAGGCAGGGCAGGTCTGTGATACTTCCTTGTGATTTAAACAGGTCGAGTTTTCTTTTAGTCTGTGAAGTATACTTGAGGTATTTTGGGAAGACCCCTAGTCAGCCATCTGGTGGAATCCCAATGCAAAGATGTCAGAGATGAATGGATCTCAAAGCAAGACTGAAGAGTCTGTGGAAAACAAAATCTCTGCAGAGTTGCACTTCGGCTGTGGGCAACTGCAATGCAGGAACCTCTCCAATACAGATGTTTTGGTAAGATGGAACACAGCAGCCTGAGCGCTTTGCTTCTGTGGTGGTGGGTACTGGGTTTGCTGTGTTTGTTGTACCAGGCTGTGACTGTAAGTTGAGGCTTTTCATGAGCTGCCGTTCACTTAAATGGTATGTTCATGTAATTCATGTTAATTTCAGTGTCTGAAAATGCCAGCCTCTCTTGCTGACATGCAAATGCTAGCATTGAGCTAGGAAGTGCTCTTTGTGACCAGGTATATTTGTCATATCAAAACCTGCCAACATTCTTTTAACTGTAAGATTTACTCAAGATTGAAAATGTGTTATTTAATGTAGAGTTTAAATGTAGCTACATATGTCAGCTTAATGCCACAAAATAGCCTAAGAATATTCTTAAGCAGTATGTTAGCTAAACTTTATCGCAGGTCCATTAGTATTACCATTAAGCAGCTGACTAAAGGTCATAATGAATACTTACTCTTTTATATCACCCAGGAGGTACTAAGCACAGCTGGAGTCTACTTCACTACTTGAACACATACAATACTCCATGCATTGTCCATCAATGGATGTGTCCATCTTATCAAAGTACTTTGTCTGCCCAAGTATGCATCAGTTCTTCTGGTGGGCATTGTATAAAACAGGCTGTGGAAGGTTTTTACAAAGAGAAGTCTTACTAAATGGCTTCTTGTTATAGTTCTATTTTAGGTACTGCCTGTAATTTTGTGGTTGCACTGATACTTCAGAAACCCAGTCAGGTCTTATGTGATTCTTGCTGACCAGTTTAACAAGTAGGAAAACAGCTATTGAGATTTCTGCTGATCAAAGGGCTGGAAAGTTCTTCTGGAGATTTTATTACATTGATATTGTTTTCATACTTTTCCAACCAGATAATTCTTCCCGTGCATGTCAAGTTCTGCTGGAACAGCAGGAAGATTATGCCCTTATTGTAATTTTTTTAACAACTGTTGCGAAATAGGCCTTAACCCTTCACAAAATGGCTCTGTGCATTTATAAATTTCTTTCTTTCTTTCTTTCTTTTTTTTTTTTTACTTTGTGGAAAAATACCAAAAGAGATGGCTTACTTTATATAATGATTTGAGCTTGCTTAACTCTTCTTTCTTGTGAGAGGATAAATATGATCATGCAGAGTTGTGAGAGCAGGCTGGACTTAGGACTGTTGAGCCGTTATTATCCATCTAATGGATTCTCTGTGGTTCAACATAATTTGCAATAGGAAAGCCATTACTTTAAAGTAAAAGTACTTGATCTTTTCAAGTACTAGTTTCAGCTTTTCCAAGGCATTTTATGAGTACACACAGCTACACAGGACAAAGGGACAAATTCTTTATGAAAAAATATTCCACAATCCGCTCAGTCCTATTTCTTTTCACAACAGAAAGTCCACGAAACTTCAGACTCCATTCAATTTCACATTCATTTCAGCAGCAATGACACTGTAAACCTACTCATTTCCTACAGGGCTTTTGCAATACGTGTTTTAGCACAGACATTCAGCAATGACTGACTTTTGATCTAAAATGAACTAAAAATACTTTATTATCAAAAATCGTGTGTGCATATGTGAGTGAAGGACAAAGGTTAGCCCTCAGCTGTGTTTTGCCTCTGTGTCTTTTGACATTAACTTGTTCAAAAGAGAATAATTTACACTCAAATACGGTTATATTAACAAGCCAAAATAGGATCCTCATCTAGAAGTTCATGCTGTAAAGCACTTATGTGAGTGAATTTCTTTCCTTTTCCTTCATAAAAAAAAAAGTTTTCTTTTCAGTCACTTTTCTTCTTTAGTCCATTAGCATTAGGCAAAACTTTACTACCTCAGCAAGTTACAAGGCAATAATAGTTGCATTTTTATGGGAGAATATCTACTGGGCCTTACTAGTCAAAATAACTAGGTAATTGTGATGCTTCAAACTAGCACAATAATTCAGCATCCACAGTTCAATGCGACTTGGTGGTTGAATTTTGCTGTTCTCTGCGCCTCATCTTGGTTGCAGCTGGGGAAGTAACACTTTGCAGATGAAAAGAGATGATTCAGAAGTCTTCTGAATCTCATGATTGATACCAAAGTGTGTCTCTGTCAGGTGGTCAGCATGTCTGGTGGTGCATAGAAGAGCTACAGGCTGAAATGTTGTCTTGTAAAGGGGCAAACCAGATATGTATTAGACTTAATCCTTACTTCCTTGTCAGGTTACTCTACACTAGAATACCATCATCTGGGGAGAATGGTGGAACTACACTGAGATGCAATGGAAATTGGAAAACACTGACAGACAAGTGGAAATGAAAATGGAGAGTTATTTCAAGAGCACTAGAGTCCAAACAGACAGTAGTTCTGCTTTGTATCAGGAAAAGAAGGCACATGTGTAATAGAATCATAGAATGGTTTAGGTTGGAAGGGACCTCAAGGATCATCCAGCTCCAGCCCCCTGCCATAGGCAGGGACACCTCCCACTAGAGCAGGCTGCTCAAGGCCTCATCCAGCCTGGCCTTAAACGCCTCCAGGGAGGAAGCATCCACAACCTCCCTGGGCAACCTGTTCCAGTGTCTCACCACCCTCACTCTAAAGAACTTCCTCCTAACATCCAGTCTGAATCTCCCCTCTTCCAGGTTAAACCCATTCCTCCTCATCCTGACATTACTAGACCGTGTAAATAGTCCCTCCCCAGCCTTCCTGTAGGCTCCCTTCAGATACTGGAAAGCCACTATAAGGTCTCCTCGAAGCCTTCTCTTCTCCAGCCCCAACTCTCTCAGCCTGTCCTCATAGCAGAGGTGCTCCAGCCCTCTGATCATCTTCGTGGCTCTCCTCTGGACCTGCTCCAGCAGTTCCATGTCCTTCTTGTGTTGGGGGCTCCAGAACTGCACACAGTACTCCAGGTGGGGTCTGACGAGAGCAGAGTAAAGGGGGAGAATCACCTCCCTTGCCCTGCTGGCCACACTTCTCTTGATGCAGCCCAGCACTCGGTTGGCTGTCTGGGCTGCATGTGCACACTGCCGGCTCATGTTGAGCTTCTCGTCGACCCAGACCCCCAGGTCCTTTTCCTCAGGGCTGCTCTCCAGCCATTCATCACCCAGCCTGTATCTGTGCCTGGGATTGCACCAACCCAGGTGCAGGACCTTACACTTGGCCTTGTTAAACGTCATGAGGTTGGCCTGGGCCCACCTCTCCAGCCTGTCCAGGTCCCTCTGGATGGCATCCCTGCCCCCCAGCAAGTCAGCTGTGCCACACAGCTTGGTGTCATCTGCAAACTTGTTGAGGGTGCACTCAATTCCTCTGTCCATATCACTGACAAAGATGTTAAATATGTGACTGTTACGCTGTATACGCACTTAGATATATCTCAATTGACATCCCTATAAAGTTATTACAAAGTAGAAGCAACAAAGTGTAAGAATTGAAAAGGAAAGCTAAGACATGATGAATCCTGCTGGCAGGATCAAGGACTATGTGTTTTGGAGCATACTTAAGGAACAAAACTCCCTCAACTATCCACAAATCCAAAGAACTGTACAAGTTCTAGATGGAAATGTCCAAATTCTTAATACTACAGAAAAAAAAAAGCAACACCCCCCCATATGTCACTAAATAAATATTTTTTCTTTCCAAATGCAGCATAATGGTGGTGTGTCCAAATACCATAGCAATGCAATGAACAACTTAACTCATTAGTAGCTTAGTTAGAAAAGGTCCTCTAAAAAGCAACATTCTGTTTTTTCAGTTGTTTGGTTTTTTTTAGTTCAGGCAGGCTTAGGTGACATACATGTGCAAGGGTCCTTAAAGAACTTTGCTGAGCTAGTTTGTAATTAGCCTATTTATTAAAGCATGTGATTTTGAGCACATTTTAAAACATCAGATACTCGTGCTAGCATGCAGAACTGCAAGCAGAATACTTTTGATTTGTGTACATTAGTCAGCTTGCTGTTGATTACAGGTAAAGTAATGGGAAAGCTGGAAGTGAATTCAATAGACAATTGCAGAATGGAAGCCTGGTTAATGGTTGTCAACATGAGTTTTATGATGAAAAGACCTCATCAAAGAGGCTTTCAAATTTCTCATGTGATTACAAGTCTAATGAACACAGAGTATTTAGGCACAAAAAGCTCCTGATGCCACATTGGCATTAAGAGGAACAGTTGCTCTTCCCACTGTCACTGCACTATCTAGAAAACAAACTGAAAATGGCTTCTTTTGCAGATGCCAAAGAGTGGTGACGGCAAATTGAGAGAGGACACCTCCAGGTTTTTAGCACTTTATGTCGCATAGGCTGCGCCTTCTTGGAATAAAATGGATTTTGACACAACTGAGTACAAGGTTGTACAGAGGAGACAAGTGTCAGAGAACTGGCAATGGTGCCCTGTGAAACAGTTATTGTCATTGTCTTAAAAGTTGAGGTTGCAATGGCGAGAGTGCTGACGTGGGGCTCCTAGGCAAATGTGCTCAAAAAGGCTAGTGGGATCCCTAGATGCGATAGTAGTGGGCTGGGGAGAGGTTTTTACCTCCTACAACTGTGTAACTGTTTCCCAATCAATACTTTGCTAAACTGTTGTCTTACAGACCCTTTGCATTATCTATGGAGGCATCTTGTCTTTGTCACTGTCTTTCATGCTTCTTTAGCTTAGTGCTACAGGAAGAATGTTATGAAGCAGAAAAACTAAGGTACACAAATGATTTCTGTGGAAAAAATCACAGGAGCATTCCCCTGAGATGGTATGTGGTCAAGGCAGAAGAGGAAGATTCACATCTCCTGGAGCTGTCAGTGGTTGCATGCAGCTGTTTTTTTTTTTTTTTTTGTGCAACTTTGAGCTTTTTTTAACATCCTGGAAAATGAAGTAGTGGTGGGGAAGAGAAGATCCTGATCTCTAATCTTGAGGTGGATTTCCTCTGGGACATTGTAGAAATCACACTCTGTGCACTGGTTTGCCATTCATAAAGTAAACTAACGCTTCTCCCGAGTCCTGGAGGCAGTCTGAAGGTGAACCTGTTAATGATAGTGTAAGAATACTGCAGCACTGAGCACTTCAGGGAAACCTTTGCAGTACATGAGACAGAAATGTTATGCAGGAGGATATAAATGAGTCCACTAAGGGAAACTTACTCTGCAGACAAATACCAGTCAGTCTACTTGAAACCTGATAGCAAGTTTGTTTCAGAGATATTTTCAAATGCTTAAGATGTAATTTTAACTGTGTTGGCATTTGTGTTTTTGTAGAAGTGCTCCTGTCCCATTTAAGCATTGGATATCCATTTACATTCAAGAATGTATCGCTCCTGTATTAAATATAGACTCTGAGGTCCTGACATACTGGCTCTGAGTAGCAGTTCTACATTCATGTATACTTTATCTCTTCTAAAACATTTAGTTCTGTGTAAAACATTTAACATCCTTGATGTCTGTAAGTACTGTGGCAGCCCTGTGTGTGGCTAGCGAAGACAGAGATTAGCTATTTATTAACATGTTAATTAATGTCTTAAAACTCAACAAGTCTTTTTCAGTGGCATAGATGCAAAGGCAACTTCATACAAAAACTTTATTTGACTAAATAAAGTTTACTGAAAGACAGTAAGCTTACATTTGTGTGAAAACCAGAATAATGTTCAAACTGGTCCAAGTAAGCTACAGGTCTTTAGTTTCCTGCTTTCAGGTAGTCAGAATCTTCTTATTAACATTTCCCCCAAACTCTTTGTGAGGTGCTAAGTTATTTGATAGCTAACTGGCAATAATTAGCCTATTACGATGATTAATGCTTATTCAGGACACTTAATTTGCATGCTATAAGCACGGTGAGACAGCTAATTTGAAGTTATGCCAAATGCAGTATTTAGTTTTTATATACAACATTTGTTTGGCTTTCCAAATGGAAAATAATTGACAAGAATAATCATAGCTGTGGATGTTAGGTCAGCAAATTTTCATTTCTCTTTTTAATAACAATGATGTGTTACTTTAGTGAACCAATTAGCAAGGTAAACTTTACTTGCATTAAGAAAAATAAGTGGAAGGCTAAGGAAGAATTTCTAAATTGTAGTTAATGGAATGTCAACCAAGATGCATATTCTGTCATTTTCACCCAGGTGAAAACCATCTGTCCTGGATAGATAGCATTTCTCCAACTTTTCACATGGAAGAAGGATACAAAGTCATTTTTATGCACCTTATGATCAGCACTGACTTTGTATTTATGAAAGTCAATTAAACTACTAGGCCTGAGCACAGGTTCAAATACGTAGATGGTGAAAGAATAAATTACTTCAATCATGGCTACAACAAGCTTTCCCTTTTTCACTTTTTTTTTTCCTCAGGAAAAGCCTGACTTATTCAAGTGGATTTTGTATCTTGCTCAGTAGAATAGAATCAATCAGGTTGGAAGAGACCTCCAAGATCATCCAGTCCAACCTATCACCCAGCCCCATCCAGTCAACTAAACCATGGCACTAAGTGCCTCATCCAGTCTTTTCCTGAACACCCCCAGGGACGGTGACTCCACCACCTCCCTGGGCAGCCCATTCCCATTCCAATGGCAAATCACTCTGTGAAGAACTTCCTCCTAACATCCAGCCTATACTTCCCTCTGCACAACTTGAGGCTGTGTCCCCTTGTCCTGTTGCTGGTTGCCTGGGAGAAGAGACCTACCCCCACCTGGCTACAACCACCCTTCAGGTAGTTGTAGACAGCAATGAGGTCTGCCCTCAGCCTCCTCTTCTCCAGGATAGTTGGGGAGGCAAAAATTCTTGACTGCTTCTGATTTCCCGGGTGTCTTTGACCCAGAAAGCAGAGCATAATTTTAAAATGTGATGCTTTTCCCCAAAGATTTCAATGTCCCTGAATTTGGAGCACACTTAGGGTGACATCACTTTCAGAAGAATAAGTCAGTGGAGAAAACATGCAGGGTCTTGTGAGGGAGAGAAAATGTCCTCAGTTGTACTTGAAAAGCAATCTGATGCCTTTGGGAGATAAGGGAAAGACATGAATCTGTTGATATTTTCTTTAAAGTCTTTCTTAGTTTTCAGTCTTTGAGACAGAATGCATAGCAAAAATCCTCTGTGGACATCATGGGCAAGTAGATGACAGATTTAAATCCATGAAACAGTCAAACCTGGAGTCTGGTCACTTAATAAACATCTCTTCCAACCTGGTTGATTCTATGATCTCTGTTTTCTACAGAAGGCATTTCTGGCTCCTCTCTCCAGCTAAGCAAATGGCAGTGGCTGGACTGTGGGGCAGTGATGGGAAAGAGAAGAATGTATCTTTTGTATGAGGTGCCCTAATTTTTTTGGGTTGTTTTTTCTTTTTTTAATTTTATTTTTACTGTCTATCAAACTCAAGTTTGGAATACCAGGGGTATGTTGGAGGATGCTTGGTCTTGTTCATGCTATTCTTTCTTCAAACCGCTGAGAAAGCGAAGTGTGTGGATGCTTTCTGACTCTGAGAAATAAGAGGAAGAGGCAATTGTTCTCTTAGAGATGGTGACAAAACCCAGTCTCTGCCACTTGCCCAGGGTCCTTTTAACCTTTTCTTATTTGGAGGAAGCTAGCAGGCTGTATTAATCTATATAAAAATAGTGGACCTATTTCTGTTCACTTGATCTTTCCTATCCTGAAATGATCACAAGCCAGTAGTGCAGGTTGTAGCCTGCATTTATCCCAGCACTTCCACTTTCTTGCTAAAGCACAATCATAGCATTTACTACTCTCTTGTAAGAAGCCAATTAGTGTGTCCTGAATCCAGTCTAAGTAGGATAGAGTACTTATGTTTGCATTAGTAAACTAAGCAAGCCCAGGAATGGGCTGAAGGCAAGTTCATGGGCTGTCAGTGCTGCCACATCTGTGGCACAGGCTTTGCTGATGCCAGCTACTCCTCTCTTCAATGTTGCCCAGGTGTGCATTAAGGGTTTGCCTAGGCCAGAGACTGTTTCTGTTAAGCAGGATGAATAAGGCTTGCCCCATGGTGGGGGTGGGAAGAATTTGGTCCGTGGACAGAAGCCATGCCACCACCACACCATTGAGGCCTCTGCTTCTCTTTGTTTGCAAATACAGCCACAGACAAGTTAGAACTGTTCACCCTTTCTCAGTAAGGACATGGGGAATCACTTGTTACCCACCACCTACCTACATCCTCTTTTTATTTTTCTCTTAGCATCTCCCAATACTTCATTACCACCTTTGTAACTCACGGGAGTGTGGGGACCGATTTAAGATCTATTGAAAGTGCTTTTGCCTTTCTGCAGTAGATCCTGGATCAGGACCAGGGGCAATAAACTGCTACTGACAAGTTTACAACAGTGCTGCCATTGTGGCTGCCACTGCTGCAGCATACTGAGGTGTCTGAAGATTTTAACAAAAGTGATTTTTGTAGACTAACACTGTGACAAGCTGTGTGTTCTCAGTGGAAACTCTGCTCAACTACTAAAATCAGTTACAGTTCTTTATCAGTGTCTTCTGCACTATCCTGTATTTCCAACAAAGGGAAGCTCGAGAGATTCTTTTGGGCTATGCTAAAGCTCCCTCTGTCTTTGCTCTCCAGCAAATCTAATGTGAGATTAATTTGCCTCTTGATTAGCTCCATATTCAAACACACCACGTAGCTATTTTGTGAGCTTATTCCTGAAACAGATAACAGTAAGCTTAAAAAAAAATTAGCCTCCTAGCATAGCATCTATGTCTTTGTAGTACTACACTAGTCATGCTCTAACACTACTCCTGGTCTGATATTACCAGAGAAAATTGATCATAAACAGAAAGGAAAAGTGGTGCATCAGGCTTCAGTTGTAATCCTACTCTTTCAGTCTTGGAATTATTCAGATCTAGTGGCTCGGTAATTTTAGTACATTACTCAGTAATTTGGTTCTCATTCATTCAAAGGCAAACATCGTTGTTTTCTTCGTTTGATAAAACTCTTCTGATGGAAATGCAAATCCTCAGGAGAAGCACTGATGTGGTTGAAAAACTTCCTTGAACGTTTCTGATCACTTACATGGGGCTAAGGTCTACCTCACTTGAAGCAAAGCTCTCAGTGAAATCAAAAGATGAAATATTCTTAGACCAGAGCACTGGTCTAAGAATAGTCAGTATCCTACTTAATTCTACCTATGCTGGTAGCTAGAAAGCAGTAAGGTTGCACTACTAATGGATAATTGATCTGATGAATTATTACAACCAATTCATTTTTAAAAAATCAAAACAGTTCATATTTGAAACATGCTGAAGCTCAGGGAGTAGGTTTTGCAACAGGCTTTCCAATGAAGGAGTATTGGTTTGGTTTATGGTTTTTTTTAAACAGGTGTGATCGTTTGTAGTTTGGTTATTGTTGACAACTTAGCTTAAACTTATTGCGAGCCTTGGAAACGTTTGGTGTAGTGAAGCCTTGAATTCACCATGCACAAGCTGAAAATCCAGTGAGAGTGATGATTTGCCAATAACCAGTGGCTTGTGGTTTAAAAAAAATCATTTTACTGTTACAGTTGTGATCTGCTACGTTCTGTTCTCCTCCTTTTATATAACACGTGAAGGCTCCTTGTTGTTTGTGTATCACTGATACAATTCTTTTGCAATAAAAAACCCAAAAGAAGGCACTGGTGCTTTGACTAGAGGGTGCCTGATTGATAAGCTAGTTGCAGCCAAACCTGCTCTGGCTAATTGTCTTTCAAATGCCCTCATTAATCAAACAGAGGAGAAACTCTGACAGGAGGGCTGTCACTGTTTTCATGATTTCCTACCACTCACCTCACAGTGTGAGACCTGGCTGTGTACCCAAACTGTGGCCTTTAAAGCAGTTTTAATGCCTGCTTGCTGCAGAGCACACCTGGCTTTGGTGGGATGGGGGCCTGCCCAACTCTGAGGCATGATCTCTCCCAGGAGACCAATTTAGCAGTTATTTAATGATTCATAGCTTGATGTCTGGAAATGAGTGCTCCACACGATAACATACATAAACAAATTTAATTAGTTTTTGCCTTTTTTGCATAAGTAGCCACCAGTGTATTAAAACTGCAAACAAACCAGGTAGGCTGCCTGGAAAGTCATTGAAGCTGGTTAACAGCCAATCTTTGAAAAGGCACTGTGGTGATTTCTTTCATCTGCTGGTAGCCACTGGTGACTGTTTGGTGCTCTTATTAAGAGAGAAGTAGCTTTCACAATTATCTTCTACCTAGATGCTAGAATTAGAGATTGCTGGGAATAAACAATAGTCTTTTGTCCACTTCTATTCAAAAGCTCCAGTATATAATAGTCTCTTGGAATTGTTTTAAGAAGACACACTTCACATGTTTCCTGTTTGTAGTCTGCTCCAAGTACTAAACAAACATCAACCTAAGCTATTGTTCAGATGCAAGGATATGATTTTTTTTTTGCTTTTTCATTGAACATGCATTGACAAAAGAAGGAAAATTATTTCTAGCCATGCACACTAAAAAAGTAGGATGAAGTCACACTTAAGAAAGGAAATTGAGACCTTAAAGGGACAGAAGTTTGGGGTTTTGCCTTTTACCTTTTGTGACATTGCATAATTAACAGTGGTGATGTATGAAGTGTATGGGGGTTTGGTTTCTCTGCTAAGTGTTTCCTATACTCAGTGGAGCAGAATTCTAGATTTGATAGTCCAGAATAATATATTGTCAGTTTTCTGAGCAATAAAACTGAATACATTTTGCATAGGGGAAAAAAAAAAAGGTTGTACTTTGCATATATTCATATCAAGTGAAATTCTTAATGACATTTCATAGGACTGAAAATTATTCAGTGGAACACAGCAACTGGAGGGGTTTAGACTGGAGGGTTCTTGTGACCTCTGGGCAGCAGGGCAATATAGCTGGTCTTTTCTTCTTCATTTGGGAACAGCTTCCGTCCACCAAATGCAACGTTTACTCCTATGAGAGGTGCCTTTCTCTTTAATAAGGGAGATCAGCCATAAATTTTT
This sequence comes from Tricholaema leucomelas, assembly GCA_013400475.1. Classification (NCBI taxonomy): domain Eukaryota; kingdom Metazoa; phylum Chordata; class Aves; order Piciformes; family Lybiidae; genus Tricholaema lacrymosa; species Tricholaema leucomelas. Next base: position 998,242 of record WAAF01018538.1, on the reverse strand, counting down.
GCAGATTTTAGTTTTTCAGATTGCAAACTACCTAAAACAGGCACCTGACTTTCCTGAGCACAAACAGGAAAATCTTAGCCTGGAACATGTCAGCGCTGGGCATCCTGCAGTCATCACTTTATGACTGTGTTTGATTTCAGATTTGAGCAAGAGGGACCCAACCTTGATTTTAAAATGATCTATCACTCTCCACAAGTGAAATCCTGCCTCCAGAGAGTTCAATGGGAACTTCATTATTGATCTCAGTGAGGCCAAATTTTATTTCACAGTTTTACTTTTGTTGAGGTATTGCCAACATGAAAGCAATTTGGACCAGCAGAAAAACTGGGGACTGGGGACAAATTGCCTTTGACCTTTTTCTTTTAGAAATTCACAGAGACCATTAACACATTTGCTCTGGTATCTCCCAATACCCAGCAGAAGTAGCATTTTCTCCAAGACACTATTAATTATATATCGAGGCATTTCATTTTATTATGAGAGCTGGGGTTCCAAGTGGTGTGATTTATAAGACATATACCTGGGCAGATACTGACTCCTTTTTTTGTCTTGTCCATAGCCAAAGCCAAAAGGCTTTACAGAGATATATTAATAAAGAGATACCTGCTCCTAAAATCTGTCTGACTTCAACCACACCAGTAAAATGTAGGTAAACATTCTCAAATGCCCGGGATTAATTTTACAGGATCATTCAATGCCTTGAAGTTGTGCTCCGTGAACACTCATAAGGATTTCTAATTAGTGTCACCATGTCTCCTATAAATCTATTTTCTCTAGACTTTATATCTTGATAATAAAAACTCATCCTGCTGTGAAAGGTCTCAGCATAATGGCAGAATTATTGTTATTTTCACTGCATTTGAAAAGCAGTTCTTAGATCTTGTCCACATCCTTCACAAACATACCCTGTGGGTTTTTGGTTTTTTTTTTAGTGTATAATCCAAACATATTGGTGGTGTTTGATTTTAATGGGGGGGGGGGGGGG